>RWJN01000418.1:0-30550 GCA_004332605.1 Steccherinum ochraceum
GCTCCCCGCGTCGCCTCGCCCGCCTGCTCCGTTTCGAAGTACCGTAGAGTCTCGATCAACTTCCGCGGGGACTTGAACGTGAGCCATACAGGGGAGTTCTCCAGTCGGAGAGAGTTGACGCGGAAGGACTGCTCGCTGGAGAGCATGTGGAGTTGGAAGGTGAGGACGTCGTCTACGCGGCGTCCGAGCTCGCGTTGATTTTGGATCAGCGCAGCGAGAGCATCGTGGCCTCTGACGGGCGGCACATAGCGTACCGACGCCATCGACCGCGGAAAGTCCTTGTAGTACGAGTTATCCGGGATCTTGTCTCCCCACACTGATGGCGTTGCAGCGGCAGCTTCTTCTTTGGTGAAGCCGGCGTCCAGGAACTTCTGCATCGGCATCATAGCATTGCTCCGCAGCATGACGAGTAGCCGTGGTGACACCGGGTAGGTCGTGGTGTGTTTCCAGTTGGCTTCTCCGGGGTTGCATCCCGGAGTCAAGATGTTCATGAACAACGACAACGACGGCAGGTCCGTGCCCTCCCACAGACCCAGGCCGTTGTTCGTGATGACAAACTCGGCATCGTCGGGCGCGATGAAGAACGCGAGGTGTCGAGCGTGCAGTTCCGTGTGGTACGCATCGCGATCCGACCGCAGGATGTGCTGGTTATCTGGGATCTCCCAATGCTCCGACTCGAGGAAGTTGCGCAGGTTCGAGAGAAACACGGCGTACGAGTCTTTCAGCCCCTCCTTCACCCTGAACGCGTCCACCTCCTTCTTCGTCATCGGATCGAACCTCTCTTCCAGATACTGCGCCGCATGGTGCTCGTTCCGGTACGACAGCAAGAACAAGAACTTCCTAAGCGTGTTCACCTCCTTCCGCGTCAACTTCACCGACGTGCTCGCGTCCGCTCCCGATATCGCCTTATCGAGTTTCTGCAAAATCTGCGCTGCCTGAGACTCGAGTTTGCTGAAAAGCTCCTCGACCCGGAAGACGTTGGCGGCGTCTTCCTCGTCGTCATTCTTGTACATGTCGGTGTTGCCGAAAGCTTTGGCGATGGGCGTGCCGACTTGGATGACGTCGGTCTGGACGTTGTAGGCTTGAATGTAATCTTCGGGCCTCGCATGTCCTGCGCCGCCACTGGGCCCGGATCGTTTGCGTCCTCGACCACCCCTTCTCTTCCGCCTTCAAGCAGATCCAGTCAAGATTGGAATGGCGAAGGATGAAGTGATACAACTTACGACGGGCTCGTTGGACTCGTGCTCGGATCGGGACTTGCGTCGGGAGGCGGCGGCGTGTACTCGACCTTCCACTTCCGCAACATAAATCGCGGCACATAGTGGTGGTACTGTGTTTTCAGCTTCGGAGGCATGTCGACAGGCTGCTAGGATGGATGTGTATGTGCTCGCCACAGCAGATATCGCTGAGGAGAGAGCCTGAGATGGTGAAGAACAGGATGGTTCATGGCGATTTAGAGTTTGACAATGCGCGCGTTCACGGCGACTGAGAGTAGGTTCGAGAGTGACAGTTGGAATACACGAGCAGAAAGACGACAGGCGCGCGGGCGGAAGGGTGGCGCTCGGACGCGTCGGGCATGTCGGGAAGCGACGCGGACGATGCGGAACGCGATTTCGATTCGGTCTACAGAGTCTTTTCCTTCTGGATGTCATTACAGTCTCGTTGAAGTCTCATTTCACAATCTATACTCATTAGTTGATTCAATCATAATTCAATTCACGCGATGAGATCACTCAAAAAATGGTTGGGTGGGTGTGGTGGTTTATATTTACGTCGTACCAGACGACGTTTCTAGGGTATAATGGGTAGTAGTAATAGTGGTAGTACAAACAGGGTTCTCAGAACCACTGAATGTAACGAGAAGGCGTCTCGTAATAGACGGTATCCTCGCCCATGCATTCAATGCACGAGCAAGGCGAGACGAGCAGATCGGAGGGCAGATGGAAATGCGCCTCCGACTGCTGCTCCGCGGGTCTGACGGGTTGCGGAGCGTACACCTCGCACCGTTCGTCTTCCAAAAGGGTAGGGGTGAGGGTATAGTAGGAAGGGAAGACGAACGGACGGAGCGGGCGAACGGGAGGAGGAGAGCACGGCGCGCATGATGCGTCTGCCGGCTCGTTGACGTAGAGATCCTCCTCCGCGTTACAGCCCGAGGTGTACGTGCACTGGTCGTCGACTTCTTCGTTGAAAGAAGCAAGGACCTTGCAGCCCACGCATCCCGTGCCCGAGGGGGTGTGGGCGAACGGGATGGGCAGCTCAGAGGCAGAGGGGGCCGTCATGAATGTGGGACGGCGGATGTTGAGGAGGGGGCGGACCGGGAAGTATCCCGGAAGCCCTTCCTCCTCGTCCTCTGACTCTGAGACTGCGGGTGGGGTGAAGATGGAGTTGGAAGGGGGGAACTCGTCGTCATCGACAATGAGCTCGATGCGGAAGGGTGATTCACGACGAGTGGGGAGGAGAGGAGGAGACGTCATCTCCTCCTCGGAAGGGTGTTCCTCCCCGTACCCAATCAACTCTTCATCTCCGAAGAGACCCTCTTCGTCCTCTCTGTCGTCGACAACCTCCCAGCCGGAGATGTGAATCCCCAAGCCGATCAACGGTTTGGTGTCTCGACGAAAAGAGGTACGAAGAGGCTCGTCGGTGGGGAGCCCAAGCCCCAGGCCGACGAGATGCTGTTCGGGATGGGTGACGTGCCCGGGGTAGCTGCCCCTACTACGCTGCGAGCTGCCGTCGTCGTCGCTTGCGACCCTGAAGGTCGTATGCAACGGACCAGACGGCAGGCCAAGACCGAGGCCAGCCTCGATCTCGGACACGGCGGGTGCAGCGTAGTTGCCAGGACCAGCCATGGCAGAAGTGGTGGTGTTAACGAAAGACATCATAATGGTGTGTGTGTGGTGTGTATGATGTGGTTCGTGGGCAAGTTATGGAGGACTCCAGGATGCAAGAGCTGCGTCTTTTATGCATTTTCGTCGACCAGAGGGCGGATGTTTGAAGCGACGGTAGGATGAGGGAGGAAGGAGAGGGAGAGAGGGAGACGGACGGCGGAGTGGCGGTCCGCGCAGGTCCGCGCATCCATTGCGCACCGTCCCGCCATCCCGCCTCCCGACGCTCCTTCTCCGCTCACCCTCACCGTTGCGCTCATCCATCCGCCTTCCTTCGACGATCCGCGCTGTCCGCCTGTGGACCGCACACGGCCCTTCGGGATCGCAATGCTCGGAAGTATACTTAAGGTAGGTGTCAGAAACACAAATGAGAAGACGATGCACTTACAATCAGAAAGCGCGTGGCGGGGTTAGCAAATCAAATGCAGTCGAGCTGCTATTTCAGTGCGCATCTCGATACGCGACGGTGACGCGTACAAAGCGCATGTTGGACGCGTTGGAGGTGTTCCTGGAGAGAGAGACGGTGGGCCCTGGCAAAATTGCTCGTCTGCTGGCAAACAGGCTTGAGAGCGGTGTCGATCGGTTGGCGGGTTGTCGAGAAGAGAGGAGGACCAGGGGCGGCGGGGACGGGAGGCCTGCCCAGAGGAAGTTATGTCAGCTCATAAATGCAGGGGATGCCATTGCCATGACGACGGCTCTCCAGGGCAGCGATCGCGTGGAAGAATGCGCCCCATCACCGCGACGTCCACGCGAGCCCCCATCAGCGCCGGCCAATCATGCCGGCCTCCCAAGTCCATAAATGTTTGCCCGCTAAAACACCTCGACCTTCTCCCCGCCAGCCTCTTGTCCCTCCCTCCTCCTCCCTCGCCTTCCTCCCCGGCGACTCCGCGTCGCGCTCAGCCCTCACAGGCTGCCCACATTCTTTCATTCTGTCCTCTCTTTTCACAGAATATCAACCAAACACCAATTTCTCAACATGATCTCTGCCGCCCCCATCCTCGCTGCGGTCGCTGCCCTCGCAGGCGCACCCCTCGTCGCGTCTCATGCTGGTGAGCACCCTCGGTCGAAGTTCTCAAACGACGCTCTTGCATTCTGACACGTCCCCCAGCCTTCTGGACCCCCGCCATGTGGGGTTTCAACGTCACCGACTCGACCTACCCCTACGACAACCGTCCCCTCGTTCCCCTCTACGACATGACATTCGATCAGTGGTGGTTCGTGAGTATCATTCGTGTTTTGTCTTGTTCTGTCACCCGCCGTCCTTCACTTGTCACCCGCCTCTGTTCGTTTTGATTCTGTCCGTGTTGCCAACACTCGTTCGGTTCCGGTGGCTGTGCCGTTGGTTATCTCTACTCGACACCGGTCAAAATTTGAACAGTCGTTGACCGGTGATACGTGATGATCGTCTTTGGGATTCTCACATTTATGAATTTACACACGCATTCTCCTTCACTAACTGGTCTGCTTTCATAGCACGGTCACCTCGACCACCCTCCCAACCCCGGAGACTTCTTCGAATTGCCTGCTGGTGGTGTAGCCACTGGCCAGATCTCTTGTGACAAGGGCTCGACTTCCTACTACGCCAGCTCGGCAGGGTGAGTCGTATCCATCATCTCTTTTCACAGACTCTAACGTGCAATATAGTGGTAACGCTGGATACCCCACCGACAATGTCTGTGTGGGCCAACCCATGTCGAAGTACCACACCAACGGTATCAACGATCTTGGTGGATGCGGTCTCGGTATCACCTTACAACTCCGACGTGAACAGTGTCCAGCCTGAGGATTTCGCTATCTTCACCACCAACGCTACCTGCCCGTGGACCCTGCACACCGACTTCCATATCCCTGCTGCCATGCCCGAATGTCCCGACGGCGGATGCATCTGCGCCTTCTTCTGGATTCATCAGGTTCGTTTTGGGTAGTTCCTTTATCGCGACATCAAACGTTTCTGACAGCGCGGTCATCGCAGCCCGACAGCGGTTCTGAGCAGAGTATGTCATGCCTATATGCGCATCATCCGCGCGAAACTCACGCTGTCGTTTTCCAGTGTACATGAACGGTTTCCGATGCAAGGTCACTGGTGCGACTGGTACCACCGCTATTGGCAAGGCTGCTTTGGCTCGTCGCTGCGGTGCCGACCCCGCCAACGGTGTCCCCAACGCTACCCCCTCCAACTGCACGGTCGGCCCCAAGCAGCCTCTCTACTGGGACCAGAAGGAGCGCAACAACGTACGGCGTTGTATTTCTCCTTCCGTAATTTCACTGGCTCACGTTCGGCTGTCACGCAGATGTTCGAGGGTATCTACTCTCCTCCCATGTACCTTCCGTTGTACGGCTTCGAGTCCGGCGCCCAGAACGACATCTTCCAGGCCGCCACTGTCAACGGTGTCCCCGTCTACGGCGCTGACGGCGCTCCCGGAAAGGTAGCGGCCCCTCCCCCCGGCTCATCGGCTCCGGCTTCTTCTTCCCCTCCGGCCACTTCCATTTCCGTCCCCACGTCCGTCCCAGTCTCCGTCAAGACCTCCATCTCTGTTGCGCCGCCTGCCAAGACGACTACCAACAACTTGGACCATCCCCCGCTGCCTTCGACGACGGCGCAAGCGCCCCCGCCGCCCCCGTCCAGCCAGCCGGCGCCCCCTCCCCCGGCTGAGACGACTCCTGCGCCTCCTCCTCCCCCGGCTTCCCAGGACAACCAGGCTGCTCCCACTACCACTGCGCCCGCTCCTTCCACCACGGATGCTCCTGCTCCTGCGTCCACCAAGAAGTGGTAAGTAACCCTTCTGATCTTTATCTCGTCGTCTCGAGGCTCACTTCCGTTCTTTTCTCTGTAGCTCGTCGAAGAAGAAGAGGAGCGCAGGTTCCAAACGTCACCACGCGAAGCGTCTCTCGCACTCCCTCCACCACTCCAGCTAGGCGCACCCTCCTCGCCTCCTTCCTCCCCTTCGCTCATTGCCCTGAATGAGCGAACGAGCGAAGTCGTCAAATAAAGCCACCCCAACCCCAAATATCGATACCCCCAGGGATATCGGATACATCGACTGTGCCATTACATCCCTGCAGGCAGAAGGCCGTTCGTTACGAACGCCCCTCTATACCCCAACCCCCCTCTCGTCTCAGTTCCCGGCTGGAATGACATCTGCGATGGCGCCGGTGGTCCGTGTGTCTGAAAAACCGTCTCTTTTGCTGCTTATAGTCTATTTACTGGTTTCGTTCTCGTTCTGTGTACCCTGCCTGCCTCCTCACCCACCTCCTCACCCCAACCCCAACCCCACTTCTTGTTTGCGTTTGCGATTTGTTGCTTGCTTGTTGCTTTCTCTTGGCGGCTGGGCGGCGAAGGTGTTGTTGATACTAGTTTGGGTTTTCTTTTGAGAAACCTCAATTCGATTCTGGTGTCGTCTAGTTCGTTCCAAATCCCTCGAGCGTGTTTCGTATGAAGATATGGATGCGTTGCCGTTTGAACATAACCTCGCTGCTCAGGGCCTGCTTGTGCTCCTGTTGTCTGTTTTGGCTCGATGTTGTGAGTGACGTTTGTCAGTGTTGCGTTGTCGGTTCCATTTCTCATCGTAATTCTGTTTCAGTGGTAACTACATACTGAAGTTGATATAAGTTATTTGGTATACAATCTACGTCTGCAGTGATTGTGCGTACTGCGATTGAGTATCAGTCGTTCGTTCCGCTCCGCGGCTCTGTGAGTGGCGGGAGGCGTGTGGTTCTCCGCGGTTCGGATTGTGATCTTCGCTCGCTGACGCCGTTTGGAGGCTGGCTGCTACATAACCCACTTGCGCCACGTCGACAGAAGCAAGGTACGCACGAGCAAAATACATCTGTGGTTGCTTACAGTACTGACAGCTCGAAAATAGGCTCTATAATGGGGACATTGCACAGTGCACAACTCCAACAAAGTCTTTGAGGGTGTCCGATGGAACATCGATTTGCGAAGCATACTTCGATTCCTCTGCGCTTCGAACGCGTCTGATCCTTGCGTATCTGGTCTTTATTTCTTCGCGAAGTCATGTGTCACCCCGTTGGTAGAAAGCCTACCTCTGGGAGGTGTATGGTACATCCGCGATTCCAGTGTTGCGAACTTACAGTGCGGACTCTCAAGTGTCTTAAGTGAGTCATACATAGCTTCTTCGATTCGTCACAAGCGAGAGACGCGCTGATATGCCGTACTTCAAGCTTCAGGCCTCAGGACTTTACACTGAGCCTCGTTCGGAGAAGTCACTCAGAGCGAATGCGAATCTTTCCAAGAAAATCACGTTGCCTGGAGCGCCGATGCACGCTTCTGCCGCATGTTATCACAGTACTCAGATTGAACAGAGCAAGCCGCAAGGTCGCCTCCCTCTCTCTCTTTCGTCCTTCCGGTCCTCTCAGCCAAGGGACAATTCGCACCGCTGAACCCAACACCTGCTCATCGTCGAGCACACCGCGACGCGGATCAGATGTCGAATTCAGCGGCAATGAACAACTCTAGTCGGCCACAGTATCACCACTATATCCCGCGATTTATGTTGCGAAAGTGGAAGGTCGTCCCCCCTGCACTTGAATCCGAGAGCAGCATATCCAACACACCGTATGTATCTCGCGGTTGACCATCCTCTGAACGTCTATCTCTAACCGCACTTGTCTTCTTTTGTTGTCAGTGATGCCTCGACCGTGACTCGAAATGGCCGCCGGCGACGTGCTCGGCAGCGTCTGAGACAGCAAGATCGACTCGGAGAAGACTATATCAACATGTACGACGTGCAGACAGATACGCTACACATGGGCACACCGCTGAGGAGAGCATACGGAGATTTGGATTTGTATGTGGACCACGATGGCGAGCCGGGGGACGACCCGTACGAAATAGAGAAGCTGTTCTCCCAGCTGGAAAGCCGGACGGCGCCCATCTTGCAGAAACTGGACAACAAGGCGAAGACATGCAGGGAAGCAATGGAGGAAACGCGCGTTACGTTGACTCGGCGCGAGGTGAACACCCTTCGGAAATTTCTGTTTTTACAGGAATATCGCAGTGGAAGTCGGGCCCGGCAGTTCCTAGAGGAGAAGTTCGATATGAACACGCGTAAGGAGGTGGAAGACTTCATGCGGAAGCATGGATTGGCGGACACCCGTTCGGCGTGGCTGTTCAGCTTGAAGGCCTTCTTGGAGTCGGACTATTGGGAGGTTCCGAGGAATGGCAAAATCATATACTCGGATCGATGCTACTACTCCACGCAGATGGGCGAAATGTCTCTCGCTTTCTACGTTGCGTCGGACGAGTCCGAGTTTGTCCTGACGGACAACGGCTTGGGACTTTGGGAGGGAACGTACCTTCCGAACGAACAGCTTATACGCCACGCGATGAACCCGGATATCAATTCATCACACTTCGCCATGGTGCACACCAAAACATACCCTGTGTCTCCTCGCCTTGTTGTGTTCCTGCGAAGGTACCACATGGATGAACAACAGGCGCGACTGGATGACAGAAATTCCAGCATACCACCTCCACGGTCCCCGTTTGGTGATGAAATCCCCGACGACTCTTTGTTTCGCGACTTCCCTCGGACGACTGCCGAGGTCGAGTACGTCAATGGAGTTCCCCGTAATCGTTCTCAAGGGCCCGAGGGATCTCTATTCGCGAGATTTTTGCACGCCACGGAGGAAGGCAAGCGCGAGAATGACCGGCTGACGTTCCGTCTTCACCTTTTGAATGCGGAGCAGGCAGCGCGAGTCAACTACATCAGACTTGAAAACCGTCCCCGCGTTATAACCTTCAAGGACGCCGTTAGCTTGCGGGCTGCCATCGAGTACCATGCGCGTCCGGACCAGATTTCAGCTGCCGGAGAACAACTCAGCTTCGACGAGTACCAGAAACCCTCGTATGCATTGATGCTGGTGCAAATCGAATACTTTCTTCAGCATGTGGTCGCTTGCCAAGTACCGAGTGCCAAGGGAGGCGAATCTGCTGCTGCGAAAGTCCACTTCGCCAAACTGGATACTGCAAACCATCAGGACTTGACACAGCCGCGTTCAGAGCCGGCAGCTCAGCCATCCGCACCCGCCTCAAGCACCCGGTCAACCCACCCCGCTATTCCAGCTCCCGATGCGTCGATGAACCTCAAGGCAGACGGAGGAACGCAGGCTGCCGGTCCGAGAGGAGCTACGTCGTTGAGAGGTCGACGGCCACGCACGAGGCGGGAGCTTTATCCTATTCATGAGGGCGCCATCCAGGCGAACCGGACACTCATCAAAGAGCTTGTCGTCTCGCTGAATTCTCTCAGTCCTCCTCGGCATACCGCGTCAACTCGCCTTTCGAATGACTCAAACTCCGGTCTCAAAGCACCGTCTGCCAGTGCAGATCAGCACCTTGCAAGTGGCAATCGGAGTTCTTGGAACCATGGGCAGCCGTATTCGAATATGGAAAATCGAAAGCAGAGACACAATCGTTACCAGAACCCTGTCAATGATTTCGATACCGTCCGGACTCGTGAATGGCGAGAGGGCTCGTCTAGCTCAAGGACATCGTTCCACCCAAGGCAGCAAGGCAACCTGGGATCCTTCACGTTTGATGAGAACAGGTCAGTAGGTAATCTTATCCTCGAATTTCGTGAGTACTCACAGTTCATGCGCGTAGCCCGGGGCGCCCCCTAACACCATTAGAGGACATTGTCGTCTCGATTGTACTGCTAGTACTGGTAGGCCCAGGCCCCGAGTTCATGCTCCTGCTTTGCATTTGCATGTACTATGTGTTCGTGTATCTGGTACTTCCGCTGTTGAAGATCTTTTGTCGAGTGTGCTTCTGGCTCATCACAGCTGTTCTGTGGTTGTCCCTATTTCGGTGACTGTTATATGACTAGCTTCTTCACTCAAGCACCTTTCGTCATCTTGCATTCTGTGTTTACAGCTTGTACATACCGTTGTCAGTTCATACGTAAATTTATACTTGACAGGCCTCGCGAATCTTAACGCTTCAAGCTTCAAGCTCAAACTCCGCGACTTTGTTCAGCTCATTCCGAACATGAAGAAGATGCACGTCTATAGACTAAGCATTTGAATAACAAACTGTATTCAAATATAATACGCGGTACCTCTCATGTGTTTTCTTTTAGAAAGATGCGCCTCCACGCGTCTTGATCGTCTGTCCAGTAATATACTTGCCCTCCTCTGAGGCTAAGGACGGACGCCATCTTCGCCAAGTCCTGTGGTTCTTGGATACGCCCAAGCTTGACTTCGCACTCCACGCGCCGGACCTTGGTCTCGCCTGAAGAGGTGATTTCCTGCAGAAGGCACGGCAGGTTGAGCTGTGGACGATAGCCGAGCATTGATGCCTTTATACCACGCAAATGAAAGAGAGGTCGCTCGCTTTCTACGTTGCGCCATATGATGGATGAGCCGGAGTTGAGCCTGGGGGATACCGGCCTGTGGGTTTGAGAAGGAACGCCTGCCGGACCACCTTGAGGGTACTGTATGGCACCAGGTGAACCCCATCAGCTAGCAACACTAAATCATGGGATACACTAGGACGTACCCCTCGTGCTTCCCCTGGATCCTAGTAAGGATGTTCCCCATGGATTCGATGGCATAGGTGCGATATCTCAGAAGAAAGGTCATGACAGTCACATTGTTTGAATCTCGGAATCCCCCGCAACATCCCAGTCCACACCTCCACTCGCAGCGGGGAGACCAAGACGCCAGGTCCGGACTCTCTCGAGGATATCCTGCCGGTGCTTGTCTTCTGCCTCCCTAACCCTTTCAGCTGCATGTTTGTCGGTGGGGGCGAACAAATGCTCGAAATACGACATCGGAAGGTCATCCTCTCCGTCCCAGACATAATCTTTTGGGACGTCGTCCGAGTAGCCGTCACTGCTGCGGTATATGAATGCTAGTATCCGTGAGCCCGCTGGAGGTTGGGAAAGAGCTTGAAGAACCTCACATTCAATCTTCCCATTGACCATGCGGTAGGAGGTATGTCCGCCTCTTGTATGACTAGCGAGTCGGCTTCCATCGCTACCATCGCAGTCCGTATCGTTATCGGTTATAGATGGGGAACAGGAGGGAGGCCCCGTAGAGGGTCCACCAGAAGGTCCACCAGCTCCATCCTTAGTATCCGCACCAACGTCTACGACTGCATCAGTCCCTCGGTCTAGACGTTGGATGTATCTTTCGAAGCGTCGAAGCTCTTTGATAGGAAGCTTGCCTTCAGGCGGAAAACGACAATACTGCCACAAACGTTGAACACGACACCATTGAGAACTTAGTGTCAAAAACTCACTTCTTTCAGATCGACCGCGATGGCTCGAGCGTAGATCCAGGTCTGGTTTTTCCAACGAAACCCATTCCGCATCTTCAGAGGTGGGCCAAAACCCTCCGGGGTGGAAAGCGGCTTGCTTTCGTCGAACGTAAAAGGAACGTAGCGACCTTTGCGCTCCGTCGGCCGCTCTTCCATCCAGTCCAGTGTCGCTTGAAGATTAGACTCGGCGAATGATCTACAGAAGTAGACGGTGATAGGGGCAACTCCAGTATCCTCGTTGAAATTAAGGAAGTCACATTCTGCGACAATACACAGGTGGAGACTGCTCTTGGCCTCGGTACTGGGACGCGACCGGCGGGACTGATAGCGGCTGCCAGAGCTCGAGGATACAGAGGAGCCATAGAGGCCTTCGGGAAGCGCATCTTCAGGTAGGCAGCACGCGATGAGGTGTCCTCGTAGTGGAATTCTTCCTTCGTCGAACACAGGGCGTATGGGCTCCGGCGCGGTAGGTGATGTCACAGCCAAGTTGTCCATCACACTGAGACAGTGTTGGGTGGTAACGGTGCTGGTGAAGTTGACCGATGGGGGGAGGCTTCGAGGATGTACATTGTATGATGATCCAGCTGGTCGAAGGAAGAGCGCAAGTTCGAACTTGAATGCGAGCCTGAGTCAAGTATCTTACGTAACGCGAAATGACCTCCGCCTCCTCAAGCGCCCGTCATCTTTTGCTCTTGAATTTCAAGGCTCTATCACTCTGAAGTTGCCTGAATTCCTCTCAGTCGCTGTGAACGTCTGCATCGTCAAACTCAACCGTCATGAACCACCCAGTCCTTCGTTCTCTCAGGCTCTCTCCTCGGCGATATATGATGCGGCGAGCACATACACGTCCACCCTAGTACCCCGCCATCGTCCTCCGAAGCAGAAAACACAGTATCATCACTATGTGCCGCGATTGGCATGTTGCAGAAGTGGAAGGTCGAATACACACCGCCGACTCCCGACACGAGTCTCGATCCGAGTACGACCGTGACCCCTTCAAGTCCTGCGTAAGTCTCATCGCTTTGTTCTCCGTCATTCCGATCTTGACTGAATCTGCTTGAAGGCGGAAGAAGCGGGGTGGTGGAGGACGCAAACGAGCCGGTCCCAGTGGCGGCGCAGAGCACGCTAGACCCGAAGACTACATCCAAGCCTAAAACGTCCAAACCGACGTCCTCCGAACCGGCACACCCATCGCCAAAGCCTTCGGGAACACAGACATGTACAAGAACGACGACGAGGCAGACGACGCCAATGTCTTCCGTGTCGAAGAGCTTTTCAGCAAGCTCGAGTCTCAGGCAGCGCAGATTTTGCAGAAACTCAATGGGCCATCTCAAGAGCGGATGCGAACGCGTCGATTAAGCTGACGAAGAAGGATGTGAACACGCTGAGGAAGTTCTTGTTTTTTGCCGTCGCATCTGAACGAACACCATGCGGCGCGGTATCCGGAGGAGAGGTTCGATCCCATGGCGAAGAAGGAGGTCGATCGTCCAGGGTGAAGGAAGGGTTGAAAGACTCGTACGCCGTGTTTCTCTCCAAGTTGCACAACTTTCTCGAGTCCGAGCATTGGGAGATCCCGGACAACCAGCATATCCTTCGCTCCGATCGCGATGCGTACCACACGGAGTTGCACGCTCGACATCTTGCGTTCTTCAGCGCACTTGACGACGCCGAGTTCGTCATTAACAATGAAATGGGTCTGTAGGAGGGCACGGACCTGCCTTCGCTGTCGTTGTTCATGAACATCTTGACTCCGGGCTGCAACCCCGGAGAAGCCAACTGGAAGCACACTACAACCTACCCTGTCTCCCCGCGTTTACTCGTCATGCCTCGAAGCAGTGCCATGATGCCGATGCAGAAGTTTCTGGACGCCGATCTCATCAAAGAGGAAGCTGCCGCTGCGACCCCGTCTATGTTTGGGGACAAGATCCCGGACAGCTCGTACACTACAAGGACTTCCCGCGGTCGACGGCGTCGGTACGCTACGTACCAGCCGTGAGAGAACACGGTGCTCTCGCTGCGCCGATGGAAAACCAACGTGAGCTCGATCGACGCGTAGACGACGTCCTCACCTTCCAGTTGTCCATGCTCTCCTCCGAACAATCCGCGTCAACTCCCTCCGTCTGGAGAACTCGCCAACATAGATTACGTTCAAATCTCCTCGCGACTTGATCGGGACTCTATGGTATTTCGAAACGGAGAAAGCAGGAGAGACAACTCGGGGAGCGAATAACTGGAGCCCGAGCGCAGGTGGGCCGGTGTACGCGCGGCGAACTTACGCGTCGCTGGTACGCCAGCTGGAATATTTCACTCAGCACGGGTCCCCGCCTCCGCCTCCTCCTGCCACCACCACGTCTCCCACTCGTCGTCATCCCACTGCGAGCACAAGCCCGCCCTCCACCTCCACCTCCACCTCCACCTCCACACGACTCTCCGCACCTCGGTCCACCACCACACCCTTCGCCTCCGAAACCCACGCCCAAGACCCATCCTTCCACGACATGCTTCACGCGCGCACCGACCCTTCCTCCATCCAAACCCCACTCTTTCCTTCCTCCCACAAGAAGACGGAGCAGTGAGCGAAGATGGGTATGGGCACGGAAATGCCGGAAGCGAAGCCGCGGAGAGGTCGTTGTTGAGGAGGTTAGTTGGGGAGGTGTTCCCTGGGTGAATTTAGGCGAGGGGAAGGCGAAGTGAGAGCTTAGCTTAGGTACGGAAGTTGATTGTGGTTAAGTACCAGGCAGTCACTGATACACGATATCATACTAGGAGGCGAATGTTGTGCTCGAATCTCATTTTCACAGCATGCTCGTTTCGCCGTCATCTGACAGGAACAATAACAGAGCGAGCGATCTGTGATGTCCAACGCGAGCGCAACGAATTCGATGTTGAACAAGAATGTATATGCGGGGCCGGAGTAGGGAAGAAAGTGTTGTTGCGCGAAAGTTATGGGTCCCAAACATTATATGAATTCGATTATAAGATCAGTCTCTGACTTGTCGCGCCGATGGATCTTTTCTATCTGGAATACTTATAGGTTCACGGCAGTGGCACTCGGGTCCAATATCCATGCTTCGAGCGTCACCGGTTCACCCTCTCTACGCGCCTCGCTTCACTTCCTTGTAAATCCAAATTTCACTTCCAGTCAAACCCTAAGTCGCCGTCAACGCGGGAAAGGGTACACCCTCAAACTCTAATCTGTCAATCCACGGATGCGATAGAGCCCGTGACATCTACTGTGGCGAGCACCCACACCCGTCCACCTATTCTCCCACCTGGCGTCGACCACCCAGGACCTCTCCTCAGGTTTTTGCTGTGGCGAGCACCTACGCTTCCTCCCTGGTATTCCGGCGACATGCCTCCAAAGCCGAAAGTGCAGTACCACCACTACGTGCCGCGCTTCATGTTGCGGAAGTGGAAGGTCGAGTACACCCCTCCGTCTCTCGACCCAAGCCCCGACCCGAGCACGGGCCACCAGAGTCCTTCGTGAGTCGTCATCTTCCACTTGATTGCCGCCATTTCGCTCTCTACTAAGGCCACCTGCGTTGCAAATGAAGGCGTCAAGGCAAACGAGGAGGTCGAGGACGCAGACGATCTGGCCCCGGCGGCAAAGGCAACTCGAAAGCGGAAGATTATGTCCAAGCTTACAACGTCTTGGCCAATGTCATCCACGTAGGCACGCCGATCTCGAGAGTTTTCGGGAACGTCGATATGTACAAGAACGAAGACGAAAGCGACGCGAACGTCTTCCGCATCGAGGAGCTCTTTTCCAAACTCGAAAGCCAGGCGGCGCAGATCTTGCAGAAGCTGGATAAAGCGATCTCCGATGCCTACGCGACGACGACTATCACGTTGACCCGCAAAGAAGTGAACACGCTGCAGAAATTCCTGTTCTTGATGTCATACCGAAGTGAATACCGTGCTGCGCAGTATCTGGAGGAGAGGTTCGATCCGATGACGAAGAAGGAAGTGGACGCCTTCAAGAAGAAAGAAGGGCTGAAAAACTCGTATGCCGTTTTTCTTCACAACCTGCGGAACTTCCTTGAGTCCGACAATTGGAAGATCCTGGACAACGAGCACATTTTGAAATCCGATCGTGACTCGTACATCCTTGAATTTTATGATGGCCACCTCGCATTGTTCATTGCACCAGATGACGTCGAGTTCATCATTACAGACGACGGGCTAGGTCTCAATGAGGGCACAATACTCCCGACGTTGGCGTCGCTCCAGAGAGAAGAGAGCCCCGGTCATGCACCAGGAGGCCCAAATTGGATTCATACAACAACCTATCCCGTCTCCCCGCGTCTACTCGTGATGTTTCGTTCCAACACTATGATCTCGCCGCAGATGCTCATGGAAGCGGGCGTGTCGAGAGAGAAAGCTGCTCGCATCCCCTGCGTCTATGGCGACATAATCCCAGACAACTCATACTTCAAGGATTTCCCCCGAACGTTACCTTCGGTTCATTATGTACCACCCATCGAAGGCTCCGAACGCTCTGCTCTGTTCTTCAACCAACGCGAACTCGAGCGTCGAGTTGATGACATCCTCACGTTTCAATTACACATGCTTTCCACTCGACAGGCACTCCGAGCCAATGCGCTTGTGCTCGAAAATTCTCCCTCATGGATCATATTCAAGTCTCCGGGGAAGTTGATGGAGACTATGCGAGATTTTGAGTCGAAAGCGGGAGAGACAACGCAGGGGTCTGGTAATTGGAGTCCGAGTGACCGTGGGCCAGTGTATGAGCGGCCGTCTACGGTATACTTCGCTGATACATCAGCTGGAGTACTTTATTGAGCATGGGTCTCCGCCTCCTCTCATCGCACCTACACGTCCCCAACCCAACGCGAGCACAGATAACGACATCGCGTCTACTTCCTCGCGCCCATCCGTACCGCGGTCTGTCACCACAGCACTTGATCGAGCCCAGGACCCTTCTTTTCACGACATGCTCCGCGCCCGCACCGATCCATCCTCAGTCCAGAAGCCCCTTTCTCCGACGTCTCACAAGAGGAAGACAGAGGCATGGGCGAAGTTGAGCGCGCAAACACCGCCCACGGTGAAGGCAAGGAACCCTGTGTTGAGGCGGAAGGTATACGACGTTCCCGAGCATGTGTGGATGCTGCAGTGCGCGTTGTTACTGAATTTTCCCGCTGATGTCATTGGGGATCCTGATCTCTTGTTGGCAGGAGCTTTTGCAGGTATACGCTAACAAGGACAGTCACCGTCGTGTAAGCATTAGATTGTGTTGCACTCAGTTTTTGTACATGCTTGATCAATCAAGAGTGTTTGTCTTGATCACGGGAATACAGCCCACGACGCTCCCATTCCAGGTTGCTTCAGCACCACCTTCGCATTCTCTTCGATACTAGCCACAAAGTCGTCTTTCGTCTTGGTAGGCTTCCAACCGAGCGAGCGGGACCGTGAGTCCGATGCGCGAACATTGACGGCGAACGCTGCTAATACAGACCACTAAATACACCGTCGCGAGTGTCAGCCTCCTCCGTGTGAACGTACGTCGGCACATACCTTCTGGAGCTCCTCTGGGGTGACATCGCTGACATCTGGAGTCTTGATAGCGCCGCCTTTGTAGAGGGCTTCCGCGAGTTTGGGGATCCACTCTTTCGATACCGCATCGCCGTTCGCCGTGAAGTAATACGCGTTGCCACCGGCAATCTCCTTACCTTCTAGCACGACAGCGTCGAATATCATCAGCTCTAGCCTTGCAACTACTCTTGATCAGTGCGACAACTCGACGAGAAAGACGACGAGGACGTACGATCATGCACCTCAACCGTGCTCCACGAGTTCAACATTGGTCCTGCGTACCCAAACTGACCACGAAATATCGCGAGCCGAGACATGATCACGATGCACGTAGGGACGGGACTCTGCAAGCCGGCGTCGACGAGTGCGCCAGTGGCGAGGCCCCAGACAAGGGGAGGTGCGATGTTGTAGGTTTTAACGTATCCTTCAGAGCCAAAGCGGATAAGCGAAAGTTGAAGTCACAACAGGATAAACGTACCTTCTTTGTGCGCCGCAGCGAGGGGTATGTCGACGTTGCGGTGCCAGGTACTTTCCGGAAGGGCGTCGAGTGCTGCTTCGTCGCCGGCATCGTCGTAGACCTTGGTTGAGGTGAACTGACCCATGGCGGCATCGGAAATGACACCTTCGAGGATGAGCAAGATTTCGATACTAATTGAAAAGTGGGATCATACCTGCTCCTCCCTGGAATCATTGCATTCAGTGAGTAAAACAATAGTTCACAGTTTCGAATAACGGAGACGTACAGTGTGAATGAGGACGAGCGGAACCGTCGTCGCTGCAAATCGCTTCTTAGCGCCGTCCAGGATAGCTTGTGTGAGTGGCAAATCATCGGACGAAGCCTATAGCCATACAGCATATCAGTGCATCACTCTCAATTGTATGATGAGCCGCGATAATGAACGTACCAGATTGAAGACGACCGCAGCATCCGCAACCACATCCTCGAGAGTGGTCAACGAGCCGGAAACAGCTTTCAAATTCCCAAGCCCAGCTCCCTCGATCTGCTTCGCTTTCTCTTCAGAGCGAACGAACGCAATGAGCTCGAAGCGGGATGATTGCGGATGCTTGAGAAGGCCATCCACAACGACTCCTCCGATATAACCTGGAGAGAAGCAGGGTACAGTGAGCGATGGACAAGGAAGAACGAAGGGTTGCGCACCAGTGCCCCCGAGGATTACGATCTTGATTGCACTGGACATCGTAGCGTATCAGTAATAGGTAAAGGCGAGAAGCTTCATGACTGCTCACCTTTAAATAAGAACTGAGAAGAGATCGGTCATAGATAACGAAACAGACGGAGTGAGAATCAGACGTCAGAGGAGCTGAGTACTGGCAGCTGAGTTTCATACCAGCGGGACCTGTAGTCAGTAGTAACCACCGAGCCTTGGCGGCATATAGCAAGGCTCTGAACATAACTTTGGGCGCGGTGATGCATCAGCCTGAAGTAATTCATCGATGGCAATGCATCGATCATGCAAGCGAAATAAGATCAAGGCAACACTGAGTGCCGATATTATGCATAGGTTGAGAGAGACGGAGGCGGCAGGAGGAGGCAGTCTTGCAGGTATGATCATGAGTAAACACTGGAGGTGATGAAGGCGATGATTATATGAATGGAATCTGAGACGGGAGCCGAGAGAAGCACAGATTTGTATCTTTTGTACTCCATGAATCATCCAGAAGAAGCCACTGTTGTTCACGAGATCTTGGCCTATGTATATGAAGCTCTAAGCTCGGGCTGTTTCAACATCACTTTCGTAGTCTCTTCGGTACCAGCCACAAAGTTATCTTTCGTCTTGATAGGCTTCCTACCGACCGGGCGGGACCTTGAGGCCTTGAGTCCGAGGCGCGAACGGTCATGGTGAACAGGCCACTTGGCCTAGAACTTATCCTCTATGATATATGATCTCAGCACCTGGCCTTTAACGCATACGTTGGTACATACCTTCTTGAGCTCTTCCGATGTCAGCTCGCCGATGTCAGCTATATTGATAGCACCGCTCTTATGAAGGGCTTCGGCGAGCTTGGGAAGCCATTCGCCACATGCGATCTCCCCATCTTGCGACACCACAGCATCGAATGTCGTTAGCTGCAGCGCACCAAAAAAAATCTCAGCTAAGCACAACAAACACGACGGGATGCGCCTATAGTGTGCACCTCAACTGTACTCGAGTACCCTGCACGGTCAACTGAGATGAGCAAATGGTCGAATTGAAGGCATAGAGTATTCACCTTCCTTCTGCGCACCAACAGGGGGTATGTCAACATTGCATTCCCATCTGCGTTTGTTCCACCGTATGGAAACAGGACTTCAACGTGCCTCTTCCTTGCAGAAAAAGAATCTGTAGTACCATCAGCTGTCAGTGTTCCTCAGTTCGCATTCTCTCGAGACTGGAAGTAATGGCGGCGCGCAGCGGACTGTCAGAGAAGAAGAGTACTGTCGAAAGGCCTATTGATTCTCAACACACCTGCAAAAAGACGATTACTGTATGATTACGACGAATAAAACACGAACAACACAACAACACCAAGAAAAACAAACTCATGGCCACGCATCCTCACACGTCCTATCCGGCCTCTTGCTGTTTCTCCCCTTACACTCTACTTTACCACAGTCTTGACACCTATTCGTACAGAAGGAGCGTCCGCCTTTGCCTTTACAGTCATGCGAGCCGCACTTGACACAATGGCGCACGCGTTTTTGAGGCTCGGAAAGGTTGGGATCGTGACCGCCGTCCATGACCGCGAACGTGCGCTTCATTGTGCTTGGTGGGGCAGGGGAGGCGGAAGGAGCAGGGATGTAGTAGCCGAAGGGAAGGGGAGGGGGAGGGGGAGCTTGGGTACCGAATCCGTAGGGAATATATGGAGGTGGTTGCTGTACAAAGGTATGGGCGAACTCTGGAGGCGGGGCAGCAGCGATGACAGGAGGTGGTGGGTGAACCGGAGGGGAAGCAAGATCGGCGGGTGCTGGGACAGGTACTTGAGGAGGCGGAGCAGGCTGTCCGTTTGGCTGCTCGCTGGGGTCTGCAACAGCGGGTTCTTGATGAGGAGGATGGCCCTGCCATGGTTCATGATAGTCCTCTGGTGGTGATGACGGCGGAGGTGGATGATCCTGTAGGAAAGATCGATGAGAAGGCGGTGAGAATAGAGCTTGTGAAACGAACGAACATACGTCTTTCTCCCCGTGCTGTAGGTCACCAACCACCTCATCCTCCTCTTCATCTTCCTCCTCGCCTTCGTCGTCATCCTTATGGTGCTCTCCCGAAGGACCGGCTTCTCCTTTCGCGTCAGACATCATCGGAAGGCCTGGAGGTACCTGATACGCCCACGGAGGATACTCGTCTGGTACGCCGTCGATGATGCCTCGAATAACACCAAGGATAGCGTCTTTCTGCAGACCTGCACGCAGAGAGGCTCGCACCATGTTCCACAGTGAATTGGAGACTCCCATACCACGCCAGCCCCACACGTCCGGACCGCTTCCAAGGTCGGGGGACTGGCCAGCCTGTCCCTCGATGAGTCGGGCGGGGAACTCGCTCCTCAAACCAGACGGCAGCGAACGTAGAATGGAGGCATCGGTACTGGAGAACTTGCGACCTTCGGAACCACTGCCTGGAGGTAAGCAAGTGGCAGATTCACAGACGTACTCGCAGCCGATGACGAAGAAAGGCTTGCCCAGATCGTAGACCTTGATGGGTCCCGACACAATCCGACCTTTGTTGATGAGAGGAGCGTTGCATGCAGGGCAGCTGATACCGTTGAAGACCAGGGGTTGCGGATCCCAGTACAAGAAACGATGCTCGGAGGGTGTGCGTGAAGCGGACGCGGATGCGGTGAGGGAGAAGTACATGGGAGAAGATGGAAGCCAGAACGTCTTCAAAATAGAGTAAAGAGTCGGGATGGATGCTGTACCGGGAGGATTCTTCCCATTCGAGGCCAGAGAAAGAAGGTGGTTCTTGAATGCTTCCTCGACACTGGGTCCAGCGGCAGAAATTGGGTTTGGGGCCGACATGGATGCCACGAGTGCGTGTAGAAAGACGTCCGGCCTGGTTCGCGACAGGTCGCTCCAATTTTGCGTCAAATTAGGATCCAGAGGGAAAGGGATTTGAGGCGGACGACCGTTAAGGACGCCCATGGGCGGAGCGGATATTGAGGTAGGCCATTGTTCGCCATAATGCTATTCGCAGTCAGCCAGAGAACCCAAAATGTATGCGCAGAAACTCACCCCATAAAACATCCCAGGTGCAGCACTTCCGGGTCCCGACGCGAATGTACCCGGAGCGCGTTTCCTCGGTCTGTTAGGCCTCTTGGGTCCAACTGACCCAGCGGGCAACCCATCCTTCCTAGGCCTTCCAACTGGACGCTTGATCTTGGGTTCCGCATTGGGATCAAGCTGCTTCTTTCCACTCCCTTTCGGCCTACCAGGGCGACGCTTCACAGGTGCTTCGGGACCTTGAATAGAGATACCTTGCATTGGCTGTCCTCCCGGAGGCATGGGCTGCGTTGGTTGTGTCTGCGACTGAGACGGTTCTGGAGCATCGGTGTGCATTTGCGTGTCGAGAGTCTGGGAGGAGGCTGCATGTTGCTCTTGGGCTGCAATGCTTGCAAGAGCACCGGTCAAATTGTGCAATGTTGGGTCGGACATCGCCAGAGTCGATTTGAGGCTGTCGGATTCGTATTAGCTGTGAGCATATCGGCAATTGAGAAGATGAAGATCGAAGGATGAATTGCTGGTCAAGTCGTTGTGAACACTGTTGCCAGAAACGAGATATCGACCACCACGCAGTGCTCCAAGTGACGAGCATATGTGAAATTGAATAAATCGTATCGCGTGGGTATAACGTAGGACGTGAATGTCAAAAAGGAGTGTCCTCCCGCCTCGACTTGGTATTTCGAGTGACAAAAAATGGATGTGATAAAATTCCATCCATCACCAAAGCGGCGTTGCAGAATCAAAATAGGAGGAATACGGATGGGGCACGGTGAATAATCAACAAAGAGAAAGGGCTCACAAAAGAAAGAGACTGGAATATACACAGCCTTTGGAATATCTTGACTCGGCGCTGGCACCAGGAGGGATTTGTGAGGGATATTATTTGTGGACAAGGAGGGAGTTGGGGGAAAGGTTGTGAACAGACAGGAGGGAGTTGTCGTAACAATATGTAATCCCCTCTGCCCTCCCCGGCGTCTATGTCGGAGTTTCAACCGTACACGTTGCTGCTTGACGGACAATGGCCTTCGCCCGCTCATCTCTTTTTTCTGGACATCGTGTTGTACGGCTGCAAAGTACACATTGCTTTCTGCAACCCAATGCTTTGTGGTATCTAGCAAATGCAGGATTTTGCGACGCCTCCCGCCTTTACCTTCGGTCTGTTCCCACGGCGGTCCGAGCACCCGCGCAGGCGCCGACACTGCAGAACTAGCTGATTTCAGATTTCTGCAATTTTGTTTCGCTTTGTTCCATCTCAAACATCTCCCGATTGTGTTCAGATTGAAATGGCGACGACTCGACAATTGCGACTTTAAACAATCGAAAACAATCGGAGCCAATCGACAGCCAGCAAACGTGATGAAACCGGAAGGCGGGCCCACGCACCCGCGAGCGACGTCACCGCGCGGGGCCAGTGCATTCAGGCTGGAGCCTTTCAGCCACTCCGAGAATGCTGTATAAAGCACCAAGTCCTCCCTCCTTCATGACTGTCATCACCTTCGCCCAACCTCCTCCTCCTTCACGACCCCGCGATGTCTAATTTCGCTATCAATGCTGGAAAGAAAATCCTCAAAGGCAAAGCCGAGAAACGAGCTCCACTCAGCCCTCTGTACGAGATTCGCGAAGATGAACGCGGGAGAGAGCGTCGTCATAAGGTGTGTTGTAGCAACTCCATTCCGATAGTTTACTTTCTGACATGCTTGGTTGTGCAGAGAGAGTTGCCTCCAGGCCTATCAAAGCGAGACCAGAAGATTTTGCAGTCCGTGAGGAAGCGAGCCCATTATCTCGATAGAGGAATCAGTCTTTGTGGGATGCGTTTCGGCTGGACTTTCATCATCGGTGCGTTACAAGTAACACTCTATGTCATGTGGGTCCTTACTCGTGCACATTGTTCAGGTATCATACCGGGCGCAGGAGACGTTGCCGACGCTATCCTGGCCTACACTCTGGTCACTCGCAAGGCTCGTCAGGCCGAGTAAGTCTAATTCGCCACCTCGCCACTCCGTTTGTTTTCTTTTGCTCATCTATCACAGTATTCCAGACTCTCTCGTGCGAGAAATGTTGATGAACAACGCTTTATCAGTCGCTGGTGGGGTCGTTCCCATCGCCGGTGACATCTGGGTCGCCTACTTCAGGACCAACTCTCGCAACGCCTTTGCGCTCGAGAAGTATCTCGTCAAGCGCGGGGAGCAGAATCTCGAAGCAGAGAGACGGGCGCAGCTAGCCGCTCCTGGTGAGCAGGCCAACGGTACCGCAGTCGAGAAGAAGAGCAGCTCCGGGAGTCGGTGGTTCAGTCGCAAGAGCAGCAAGAGCTCGAAGAGCCAGGGAAAGGAGAAAGCTGTGGAAACGAAACGTCCGACAGCTCCGTCCGTCGTACAGGAGGGTTCACGAGGCAGCAGGTTCGTCGAGAATTGGGCTGAGCCCAACCCGAAAGTTGACTGGGAGCCGAACGGAGCTCAGACTTAGATGAATCACGAAGGACAGGCTCAGAGCTAGGGCTCCACGGTCGTTTGACCTCGCTGGGAGGGTTGGAAGGTTGGGCGGATATTCACACTATGCATCTTATGACCCACACGATCTCTTTTCATCATGCCTCAAGGGTTAGATGTTGATACCCATCTTAATTCTGTTATCCTACAGTCATCTTTCGGAATAATGTGCATTATATACGAGCCTTGCTACTTACGGCTTTTGTTGTACTCGATACACGCCACTTCTGTTCCAAGCAAAACACGCGCTGATCAATTCGTATTGACTGACTGGTACAATTACACTTCATGCGAGAGGTCTTCCAATTTACTATGATACACTTCCATCCAGAAAATTGTGGGCAATCCTGCTTCACTGGCCTTTCACGACGGGTGGCAAACCCGCTGCCTTGAGATCAGCGTTGACCTGGTCAAGCTGCTCGACGAAGTTGTTCTTGAGGTCGTTCCACATGCCCGGCTCGTGCTCTGTGTAACATCCCCGTATTATCAGCAGCCATGTCAACGGGTCACGATCGATGAACTCATGCTCACCGTGGCGTTTCTCGCTGTTCATAGCGAAATCGGTGATTCCAAACATCATGCTAGACTCAAACATGAACGCTGTAGACAACCGCGAAGTAGAGCACAAGACCCGTCAGTGCTATGGATGCGCGTTATCGAACCCCACCAGAGCACTCACCAAGAGTTCCTTCGTGGACCCTCATGGGTACCAGGTCCATCTCGGACGCCGCTTTGTATACATCCCAAGAAACTCCATGAGGACAGAAGCCGGTCTCGTAGCTGACCGACCCTGGCTGGAACGCGTCGCTGCGTCCGCCGTATTCGCCGTAGATCAGACCCATCAGTTCCGACGCGCAGTTACGGTGGAAGTACTAGAAGATGAAACTCTGTGTGAGATGGATTCATCTGGGAGCAGCCGATAGAGGAGAGCGTACTGGTGGGCGGAAGGTACCACTCGCAACGTCCCATCGGCCGGAGAAGATGAGGAAGTCTGCAAGTGGGACGCCGGGTGTCTTGGACTTTGCGGTGAGAACGCAGAAAATGGAAGGGTCGATGTGGTCTTTGGTGATACTGCCCACACCGATGAATTTCTCCATCGCGTACTTGTACGGTACATAGCTGAGATAGTCCTCAGTCGTCACCAAACATCGAAAGAGGATGTAAAAACATACTTTCCGTGCCACGCGACGACGTCGAAGGGCGTGTGGTCCTGCTTGCATGTGAAAAGCTTGCCACCAACCCTAGTGAAGAGATGTTCATTCAGTCGGTTATCTCCGTTGGTAGAGGCTCGTCCGCTCTCTACTCACTTGTATACAACTGGGGGAGGTAAAGTTTGTTAGGTTCATATTGTTGACTAGAGCAAGACGAGATGGGGCGTACTTTCCCATGGGCTATTTGTATCGATGTCAAATTTAGCAACAGGATGTTCGAAGTCCCGAACGTTAGCTAGGCCGTTCGCGCCTAGAGGACCCAGTTCTGGAAGTTCGTAGTGGCCGCCGAAGATCTCTTGAATATCTGATTGATAGTTGAGTGTGGCGAGTGACATACATAAGATGAGAACTTACAGCCACGGACGGGACCGTCGGGAAGGGAGACCTTGAACTTGAGACCGCGTTGGATTACAACAAGCTCTCCCGGCCTGACCATCAAGCTGCGCGGAGGAAGAGTGAGCTCGCATTTCCAAGAATAGGGTATACGTTGACCTACTTTCCGAGCTCTGTTTGGATATCAAGACGGCCCTGTTGAGGCAGGATGAGCATATCACCATCACTGTTCACGACAGCCTTCTTTTCCATGGACTTGTTCGCGAGATAGAGATGGATCGCAAGACCCTCGCGAAGCAAAGGGTCTCCATTGCCGGCGATAGTCCTGAAGCCCTCGATGAAATCAGTCGGCTCCTTCGGAATCTCCAGAGGGTGCCATGCAAGCTGAGTAGGGCTAACATGGATCTTTGGGTTGTTCGCGGTGAAACTGGTCTCCATCTAAAACGTATCGTGTTTCAGTATATCCGCGAGGCTGTAGATAAGTTCGGCCTTATACTGACATACGGGTTCGCCTTGGCGGGTACGAACCCGTCATGGGCGACGGAGGGGCGCATTCGGTAGATCCATCTATCCGGGCGTCAGTACCATCAGGTGTTGGATGGATCGCGTCCGAACGTACGTTCGCTGATTCTCAGCCCTGGGCGCAACGAAAGAGGTGCCGTTAACCTGAGCGTATCGTGAGCATCGCGATGAAGAGCCAAGATAAAGCATCACGCACACTTTCAGCGTATAGGCCGTACTTGTTCTTCTGCGGACTGTTTTGTCCGACAGGCAACGCTCCTGGTCTGCGAGCGAACGAATATGAGCAAAGTGGGCGACCAGTGGAGAGAGCGTGCTCACACGGCCTCTGACGCGAAAGAGTTGCCGAATCCGACTTGGTAGATGTAGGGGTCCGCCTTCTGAGTTGGAGTGGAGAAAGCTGCTTTCGCGGTAGCCTGCCGATGTGCAAATGGGATGAGTGTATGCAGTGACCGCGATGGCAAGAGAATCGATCGCGTACCATGATGAGCGATTCGGATGCGCGGGACGTTTGGGAGTAATGTTGGGAGGCTCAATTCCACCTCGGGTTATATACTCGCAGCGAGGCCCCGGTGTGGCGGACCCCTAGATGAAGGCGGTGGCACCGGGGTTCTATAATCTATGACGGCCTCGTAAACTGTTTAAGCAGGAAAGTCACATCATGTGAATAGAATGGGTGTAAGTATATGCTACCATCGTAGCACCAGCAATACAGAACCCGTGAACGGAGGCGCGAAAATCATCCAGACGGCATGGGCAGTTCGACGTTATGTAGAAGGTTCCGGACCTCAAGGCCTCAACTTGCACACCGATTGAAGATGTTTTGTCCCAGCATGCATGGAAGTGACAAACAGATTCCGCTGTCACGACTTTTGCAACAGGCAGTCTCATATATACGCTCAACCGTCTCTTCAACGCTGCAGCCAAGCATTGCAGGACGGCATCCTGACGAAATCAGGGCGCGATCTTGCACAGATGCTATTGAGCAGAGGTTCCGACCGAGGTTCCTGGGGCACGATTCGTGCCTTGGCTTTGATAGGGACTCGGGCTTGCACGATCGAGCCGATGCCCAATGTCGTCTGGTACTTACTCATATTCTAACACTTTGAACAGGATACTGGATAGTCGCAGTGCGCTGATGTGCGTTCGAGCAAAATATCTCATATCTGGTGTCCGAACGCGTTGTGGGAAGACATGGGTACGGACATGCAAAATACGACAACGGACCGGGTAGAGTTTCCTGTAGTTCCTCCCGGTACTACATGCCTGCCCTCCTTTTCTGACCACCTATTCTACTAGTCTTGCTGTACTCGGCGTATCGGTTCGCAGCGCTTGGAGATACTGGTATGGCAAGTCGTTTCCACCCTCTTATTATCTGTGGAAGAGGTGCAATACGGCCTGAGAATGCTGGTGAAGAAAGGTATACTGGACGTGGTGATCGGAGTCATGAAGAAGGGAAGGCCGAGCTCAGTTGTGAGCATGACGACCCCCAAAAGGAGATTGCGTATGCTCGTCGAGCCACACGTTGGTCGGAGGCATGAGAGGGGGCTTTGTGAGAGCTGGTGAGAGAATCGGAGAGAGAGACGGGGGTCGCTGTGGGTTGGTATGACAGTGGTCGCTGGCAGGACGAGGGGCTAGACGACGCCGGGCCGACGAATCAGGAGCTCCATGAGCGTATATCATCATCCCCATCGTCGCCATCGACAACCCCTCCTTTTCTCCTCTCATCCACCACCATCACCATGTCGGGCACAGATAGCTCATTCCCCATCGACGTCAAGGGCAAGTTCAAGCGTGGGTGCGTGCATTCTTGAGACGATACTCACCCGCGTGCAACAGAAACTGATCGGTCCCGCATGTAGCTTGAAGCTAGACCCTACGAACCCAAAGCTCACCGAGGATCAGAAATCCAGCCTCACCAGCAACATCCAGCTTCTGCGGGATGCCATCGTTCTGTTCACCGCTACTGGTGCTGCTAGAGGTGTGAGCGGGCATACCGGTGAGTACATTCGATCTCGCGTAGATTGAGTTGTCCTGACGGTCGTACAGGTGGTGCCTTCGATACCGTGCCCGAGGTCAACATCCTCCTGTCGTTGTTTGAGACCTCGGACAACTATGTTCCGATCCTCTTCGATGAGGCCGGACACCGTGTCGCTACTCAATACCTGGTTTCGGCCTTGGAGGGTCACATTCCCTTCGAGCACTTGCTCCACTATCGCGAGGCGAACTCCAAGCTTCCTGGTCACCCTGAGCTCGGACTGACTCCTGGAGTGAAGTTCTCGTCCGGCCGCCTTGGACATGTCTGGCCGTGGGTCAACGGTATTGCCCTCGCTAACAAGGACAAGATCGTTTTCATGTTGGGATCGGATGGTTCTCAGCAAGAGGGAGACGACGCCGAGGCCGCGAGACTTGCTGTAGCCCAAAACCTCAACGTCAAGTTGATCATCGATGACAATGATGTCACCATTGCCGGTCACCCGTCTGAATACCTCAAGGGCTATGATATCGCCAAGACTTTGGCTGGTCACGGCCTCAAGGTCGTTACTGTCGATGGCGAGAACATCGACTCTCTGTGGAAGGGTTTCGTCGAGATCATTGCCCACAAGGGTCCTGCTGCAAGTGCGTTTACTTTCTCGCACTCCAGTTGTTCCGCTGGTATCTGACAAATACGTCCAGTTATCTGCAAGCGCAAGATGGCCCCTGGTGTTGTAGGTATTGAAGGTTCCACACATGGCCACGATGTCATCCCGGTGAAGGCTGCCATTCAGTACCTCACTTCTCGCGGCTACCCCGAATCCCTGTCTGCTGGTATCCTCAACAACATCAAGCCCTATGCTCTTCCGTACCTCTTCATCGGTTCTACCAAGGAGAATGCGGCTACTCGTGTCCAGTTCGGCGAGTCTGTCGTCAAGGTCCTCGATGGTCTCAGCAAAGAGGAAGCAGCCAAGAAGGTCATGGTCATCGACAGTGAGTCGTCTTCTTCTCTCTTCACTCGCCCATGTCTAATCTCTATTCAGGTGACCTGGAGGGTTCTACTGGTCTCAAGGTTATCCACCAGAAGCACCCTGAGGTGTTCGTTCCTTCCGGAATCATGGAACGTGGAAACTTCAGCGCTGCTGCCGGCTTCGGTTTCGACAAGGACAAGTTCGGCGTGTTCTCCACCTTTGGTGCATTCTTGGAGATGATCGTGTCGGAACTGACTATGGCCCGTCTGAACTTCTGCAACGTCCTGTGCCATTTCTCTCACTCCGGCGTCGACGAGGTACGAGTCTCTCACCGCACTTTCCAGGACACGGTGATTGACCCAAGATATTTCTTCTGTGACAGATGGCAGACAACACCTGCCATTTCGGTATCAACCACTTCTTCGCCGACAACGGTCTTCTCGACACGCAATCCTTCCTGTACTGGCCTGCAGACGCCGCCCAGATGGACGCTATCGTCAAGCGCGTCTTCTTCGAGAAGGGTGTTCGTTTCATCTTCTCGACTCGCTCCAAGATCCCGTATATCCTCAAGGAAGACGGCTCTCGGCTCTTCGGCGACGACTATGAGTTCATCCCTGGAAAGGACGAGACGATCGTTGAGGGCAAGGCTGGATACGTCGTCGCTTTCGGTGATATGCTCTATCGCTCTTGGGATGCCGTCCTCCGCGTCAGACAAGAGGGTCTCGATGTTGGTCTGATCAACAAGCCCACTCTGAACTTGGTTGACGAGCAGGTTCGTATAACATCCTTTGTCTCGATCACACAATCTCTCTAGATCCCGGTCGCTCACCTTCTACGCTTGTTTACAGACGATCCGCAAGATTGGTGCCAGCCCCTTCGTCCTGGTTGTTGAGTCATTGAACCAGAAGACCGGCGTACGTATATAGCTTGGTTTCCTCCGAGTGGTCGTGCTGAGCAAATTCGGTTTTCTCCTATAGCTTGGCACCAGATTCGGAACCTGGCTTTTGGAACGCCAGCTCACTCCTAAATATGGCTACATGGGTACCAACAAAGAGGGTACGTCTCATTGTCCGTCTTCGTTTACTCTTTTGAGACTGAGCGTGTGCTGTTTCAACAGGATGCGGTGGCTTGACCGAGCAAATTCCTCATCAAGGTCTCGACCCACAATGTAAGCCCAGTCCCTCATTTTCCATGCGAGCGAAGTACTTACTAGACATCGCTCTGCAGCTATCATCGTCAAGATTAGACAGCTCGCCTCATAAACGCTTCTATTCTATCGAGACTGGCCGGGAGATACATCAGAGAAGTGGAAAGAGCTTGGACAGAGAGAAGTAATGGAAGAATTCTGTACTTGTGTACTTTGCTATAACCTGTTGTGCTGAATAGCTTCTAGACGAATACATCGATCTGTATTTCTAATGCATATTTCCTCGCGTGAAGAAACGGATGGTCGCATCTCTTTCTAAGTCTGTTTGAACCCGAAGGGTCCATGACGTCATAGGTCGTTCTCAGGAATGTCTTCGAACCTCAATAATACTCAGAGCACCGCCAGGACTCAACGGGTCGAGAGGGTATTAAATGTTTAGGATTCAGGGTGAGTTCTTTCTGAGACTATGTACAGCTCGAAAACAAAAATTGACTATGGAGGTATAGAAGGAAAGCATATGGGTATGGATTGACATGCGAAAACGAGAGCGATAAATGCTATTCATGACAAATGCGAATGCAAATGCGATAGTGTGTTGCATGGAATAATGATACAAGGTCCGTGTGATGCATCGATACATGGGTACTTACGTTGAAACATAACTGATGGTGACTTCGACTTTCTTCCTACTAGATGATCCTCTCCATGCCCTCATGACGTCGATCTCCACAATGTCTTCTTCTAAAGCCATCGGCGTTGACGAACTTCAGACCCTTTGCGGCGCGCGACGGCGGCCTTGGAGGGAGAAGAGAACTGTCCCTGCGAACCAAGGGTGCTCGCGCGCGTAACCCGCCTGGTCGCGACATGCCCAGCAACAGGGCTGATGACCATGGTAGGCTCCGCAATCACCCTAGCCTTCTTGACGCGACGGTCGCTGGGTTCTCCACGTTCTTCGTCGGCGGGCGCAGTGCACTTGCGCTTGAGCG
>RWJN01000419.1:0-20297 GCA_004332605.1 Steccherinum ochraceum
CAACTGGGATGGACCGGGTCGTAGATCTTTGCGAGGACCGCAAGAAACATGTCCGATCTTTGCTTAACTTGCATCCATCACTGGGCGAAGCACCTGTCTCGTCAATGTGCTTCTTTCTTGCCTCAAAGGTCCTTCTGATTATGGATGACTGTCTTCGAGATCTGCTCGTTCTTCGGGTTTACTCATTACAGACCTCCACGCTCGGGTTCGATGCTACATGTCTTGACGATGGATCCTGCTATATAAGATGGTTCTCTCGCTCCTCGTTCAGGAAGGCCCCTTTTCCCTCTTTTCTTTCCCCGTGGCCCTCGTCCTCCCACTCTTGACACTCTTTATCATCAAGCCCGGAATGATGATCACTACCGCTGCTGTCGTCATTGGTGGATTGGCTGCTATCCCAGCTGCCGTCGCCGGCGTCGTTTACGCTCGTTCGTCCAAAGCGACTCTTGCTTTCTTCAATCCCGTCGATGGGGGCGGATCATGGTTGGACGACGCAAACGACGGTCTCGGGGAACCTCTCAACGTGAGTCGCTGTCCTCACAGAGCATTCACCGGCTATTGCCGACTGAATACTCGTTGCTACATTCAATGTCATGCTCATCACGCGTGCACACATCTTCTTTCCTTCTGTTTTCATCCAGGTCGTTATTTCTGGCTTCAGTTCCCCCGCCGTTCTCACCGATGATGGGATCGTCAATTACGCACGTGCTATGGGCTTGTGAGTTTTCATCACCGTCGTGGCGACATACCATATGCGTAAAGCTCACGCGGACTGACACATGTGACATTGATAGTTCGGAAGAGTGCTTCGGCATCCACCTTGGCGACCCCCAGTCGGCCAACTTGGGCGATGGCAATGGATGGGTGAATCAGACGATGGAGCTTCGCCAGGATTTTGGCCTGGCCGGCATCGGTACTTGTTTTGAGACCCTTCTAGGTGGGAACCATTTCAGGTGAGCTTGTAAAATGCCTTCGAAGCATGCTATGGAGACTGAGATTCACACTACAGGGTGTATCGCCAGAACGGTCCCAAAGCGAATAGCGGAGCTCTCTTCCTCGCGTATGTACCGTTTTGACTTGGCTAGATTCCGTCTATATTCAACTTATACTGTGCCGTATGTAGTGTTTCGAAGGAAGAAGACCTCAGTCAAGGGCACACCATCATCCCCGACGGTTACAATCTGGGAAGGTACGTCATTGAGAACACAGGCCACCTACTACTTGTGCTTATACTGGTCATTCATAGGGACGCTCTTGCCGAGGCGGTGATGGGCACTACACACTTCGGTGGTGTGACGTATACCACCAGAGTGGAACGTATGCTCAATCTCGCACCAGCTGGCACCATCGGTGTCAACCACGGTACGCTGTCCTCACCCTCTCTTCCAGCGTACTTTGCGCCCATCTCATTCTCTGTCTAGATATCTCCGTCGACGGCACTGTGATCTTACTAACGGTCACCATTGCATTGATTGACTGCATGAGCCTTCCGACCCTGAGGTCGACGTTGAGGTAGAGATCCAACCGTCCGACGTGTTATTCAGCTTAATTTCTTATTCCGTATGTATCGCAGGCGGCGCGGTCCTGTTCTTGTGGATGGTAGAAGTATACCCTGGTTTCGCAGATCAGATCACGATCTTGTCACGATTGTTCACGAAATGCAATGACTTCTTCCCGCTGTCTCTTCTACTACGTGGCGGCCCTCTCCTCGAATATGAATACAGAACGGAATAGCTCGTCCGCATGACGCATTGAGATTCTTCGGGCGTATACATAAGTGACACTCGTAGGGATTTTAGGTGACGATGATTATCAGCCAAAGGATGCCAGACTGGTATTACTCGGCATTAACTTTCAGGATCACGGATACAGTACGCGCCTGACGTCATGTAAAGCAAAAGACTCACCTGCCAGGAGAGCCTAGACCCCAGTGATGTATGATATTGCGCAATATTGATTCCGCGATGCTTTTCGGCAACGCCAAGCGGCGAATGTGGAAGATCTGCGCTGATCTGCGTGGCCATCAATCGGCATCCGGCTGTGAGGAGTCGTCTGGACTCGTGCCGTTCATTTGCTGTTCGTACTCCAGTTCTATTGACCCGGCAAGGCTACTTTATACGAGTACCAGCGATTAGAATGATTATCACAGCCACGGCTGCTGGTATGTACAGAATACGAAGATAACGAGCGATGTACTGTAGGGAGTTCTATGAGTCGAAGAATGACAGTGTCAAATTGACCGCGCTCGAAGTGGGCGGATGGGTATGGAGATTAGGGAACGATATCATGGATGGCGGGGGTATAACGAATGCGTGAAAAAAACGGGATCCGATGTCAATTGGAGGAATGGAATCCTCAGCATGCGGAATCAAAGTCCAGGGAGGCATGCACGTCGCGGCAGAGGCAGAGGAGGCATGGTGATAGACGCCACAGTAGGTCCGGGAGAGGTTTGTGCCAAGGGGAGGACAGGGAGCAAAAAGTCACTGGCCAGCATGAAAGATACGCAACGTCAGCATAGAATCGATGATGGTGTGAAACACGAGAGAGAAAACTGAATAGTACGGAGTACTGACCCGAAGTCTAGACGGACAAGGCCACGCTGGACCATTTGCTGCAGACCAGTGCGGATCATAGCCTCGGCGGCGCTGCGTGACCCTCGTTGATCGCCACTGCAGAGCACATCGACGGACTGAAGGTCGGTGAATTGGCGCTGGCAAAGGACTTGGTCCACCGCATGGAGATCGAGAAGATCGGTGAAAAAGCCATCACCGCTCGCCGGAGTGAAGTCGAGCACGATTTGAGATATGTTCTTAGAGGCAATCTGAGCCAACGTTAGGGAGACGCAGTCGCTAGTGTACTGCTTCATTGCCCACGGGTGCGCCGGTGCGACGAATGATACCGTTTGAAGCTTGGTGAGGCGGCCGAACCCTGCAATACCATGCCAGTGAACATGAGTGCATATGTGAAGAAGACAAGCGGTTACTCACCTAGCCTCTGAAAGTTACAACGCGCGATACTAGGCCCAGTCGTCCCCATAGGTAACGTAAGGACTTGAAGGGAACGTCGACACGCCGCGAGGTACGCCTTCATGGTTCCGAAACGACCACCATACCAGGTCTCAAAATTGAGGCTCTGGAGAGAGTAAGGACCAGGTAGCTCGGAGCGTAGCCAGATCGCTAGGTCTATCAGTTCCACCGAATAGAGACTGGGTCCCGATAGCGTCAGGTGGCGTAAGAGAGGGAAATCCAGGTAATCGTCCTCGTCATCGCTGATGTCTTCATCCTCGCCTTCGGATTGCCATGGAAAAACGTCGAATTGGTCGAGCTGAAATCGCGTGAGATGTACAAACGAAGCAAAGAAGGACTTGAACTGCGCAAAGCTGTCAAATTCCGCTTTACCGAGCATGAGCTCGGTTACGTGAGGAAAAGCCATTGAGATGAAGGGTGTAACCGTGGCGGCGTCTTCCAAGTTGCGAACGGTGAGGCGGCGAACTTCAGTGAAACGGGCGAGGATGACCCAGGCTTGAATGCGTTGTGCACGTTGAGAGGGTGATGATGACGTTGGAAGCATGGCGAGGTCCAGCGAGTAGACGTATCGTGCGATTTCTGAATTGAGATAACGCAAGGGGTCCGACGTCAGATGGCTCACGTTGCTGAAGCGCAAATGCTTGTGGAGACGGTATTGGCTTCTAGGTAGCCACGAGCGACAAGTCAGCGAACACGCGTTGAGTGCGGGTCGCTCATTTGACAGCGCATCGACAACGAGGTCGACGATTTCTTGGGGGAAAATGAAGACTTCAGCAGACCGGTTTGCTTCGAATGAGGATCTGGATGCAGCGTAAGTCAATCACCATAGCGACCTAGACCAGCTGTTATGTACTCACCTTTGAACGCCATGGCCAACTGGACACGTCATTATTCCGTCCACCTTGTTGAGCATCATAAACACATAATCGGGAGTATCGTAGAAGGAGCAAGTGGCAAAGTAAGTTTAAGTAACCGAGCTGAGTGCAGAAAAGACTGAAGCAAATAGCACGAGACGGAGAAAGGCTGCGCAGAAATTGGCGAGAAAGAAAGCTGCCAGTGGCTGTCTAGAGCGAGGGGCGTCCTGCCGAGATGTTGTACGTAATTGCTTGCGAGCAGGCAGCGAGACGGTGACAGGAAGTTCCGAACAACAACTATGCACGCTTTTCCGCAGCACCAAAGGAGAAACAGGATTCGAAAATAATGGCGAGAGTGCACGACGGATGAAAGGAAAGCAAAGGCCTAGTAAAGAAACTTGAAAGACAGAACTCTTTTGACGAAGAAAATTGATCGCCCGCTGTTATCTTATCGCCAGCTGATCTTCGTCGTTCGAATTTGTACGCTCGAGTCGCCGAAAGAAGACGTCCTCTTTTTCCACAACGTGCTTCGAATGTCTGCTGCAGGCTTCGTAGACATCTCTTTGCCAAATTCCCCATCAGTGCCCGGTTCATTACTTCGATCTGTCGATGCACTAGCAGTGGCCACACTGTCACGCCCTTCTCGAGGATCCGTTGCAATACCTCAGACGAGAATCAAGGAAGCTGTAGGAGCGTGTAGTGACTTATCATTAAGTATCTCAATATCCAAGAGACTTGAATGTTCAACTTTCAGTCCTACCTGTATATCCGATTCTAACTCAAGGTCGACGCCGGAACCAGTCTCAAGGGTCCTCCTCTTCATATTGCCCCTCCTCGATTGGGTCACAGTGTATGTGGGTGTATTCATGCTGTCAAACATGCATGCATGACTAAGAGCATTGAATATCGTGTCTAGCTTCACAAAAGACTCAGGCCGTGTGACCTCGCTAGCTAGCGATAGGTGGTTTTGATTTTCTTAGCTGCGGTGCTACTTTCATTCAGACGTTACATACGTCTTTCGAACATCATCTTGCTGTAGGCTCATACACCGCGTTTCGTGGCGCCGATATGCCAATCTTAGGCAAAGAGAAAATCACTGGACCGCAACGTGTCGAGCTAGTGCTAGTACTCCCGCCACACTTTCTCATAGGGTCGGATGTGGTCGCGCCGCAGCTATTTCAGAAATCGTACGGTCTTTCTCCGCTGGTAAGTTTTCCCTGTATGGATGATATGAGCCCGCCATTCGCTTACCCTGCCGTTAGACAGAGTATGTCCATTTGATCAACAGGGCGATATGCTTGACGCTGCTGCGTGAATTCATTAGCCAACTTCCCGTGGCGATCTCGACTCCTTGACTCAGTGAAAGCAGCTTTTCATAACAGATACTCGGAGCAAACTCCGCGTCATCGATGGTATGTTATCCTGTATGCTAAAGGCAAACATTTCCCAGACACCAGATACTGTTGAAGCCGTGCAATGGGTGCATACTATGGCGAGGGTGAGCATTGCTGAGTCCTCAGGCCTCAGGCCTCCGAGTTCATCGCGGAGAATTTCTGTTTCTGCTGACTAATTTACCAAATTATCTGTAGCCTTGGACCGCGCTCGCCGCCGCACTGGCGTTCAAACGTTCAATTGCCGATTTCTTTTGTTTTTGGGACAACATGAATGGCTTTCAACAGCTTTCAACATGCTTTCATCCGCTACGCTGCAAACCACGCCACACCTCTTCCCGCGAGCCATTCTTTGTTTGCTGGAAGGTTCACATCGAAACTCCGGCCGATGATCGTCAAATGAGCGCTTGATGGAGAAAGCAAGCGAGCTTGGTCCGTGTCCGGTCGCTTGACTCTCGCCTGTCGGCCATGGTTCCTTTAGAGGAATATGTGACGCTGAAATCTCACCGAACTCCGGACCTGGCCGAAACGCACTTGGGAATCTTTGCCACGTCGACGATGTGCTTCTCCCCGGTTAGTGCTCGGAACTTCGGAGGGCAAAAGTGGTGACGTTGCTCACTCTCCAACCACACTGTCAGGTCCCATCCCCTGGTAACGTTCTGCAATCATTATGTGCCCCTGCATCATTAGCACAGACACGCGAAAGCCATGAGGAGTTTCACTCGGTTTCCAACTTCCCTCTTTGACTTCTTCAGTCCATAGCTGCGGCACATCGGGATCCAGAGAGGATATGGTATTCCACACTAAGGTCGCCACATAGGCGCGTCCAGTACGTAAAGTCCATCTTCGCTTTTCGACTTGTGGGCTCAGTATGCTGGCATAGCGATAAATACACCGGGATACACAAAATGGCCTGTGGTAAGCAAATATCAACGTATAAGATACCAATGTTCCGCTCAAAGGGTTGATCGGATCCCTCTCGCCACATCACACGTCCCGACTTCTCTCCCCTCCCTCCCTCCGGCTTTCAGTGCCCACGAACCGTCAATCACCATGACTGGTTTGCTGGACACAGTGCTTAAACGACCCGATCTCGCAGCTTTTCTATGCTTTGCCATCGTTCTGGTTCTACTTGTCCCCTCACGCAACCGTCATGCCAAGGGGAAGCCGTTACCAAGTCCCAAAGGATACCCTCTCATTGGCAATGCCCTCCAGATAGGCCTGATGCCATGGTATCAAATGACGAGATGGAGCAAGGAACTAGGTGCGATGCTCTCTAAGTAGCGTTCAGAACATTGCTGACGGCAGCGTTGAACAACCCGTAGGTCCGATCTTTCAAGTAAACTTGGCCGGTCAAAACGCTGTCATTCTCAACGACTACCGCATTGCGTCTGAGGTTCTTGACAAGCGTTCCGCCATCTATTCCGACAGGCCGAGGATGATTATGACTTCGGAGATTCTCTGTGGAAATCACTTCTTTCCTTTCCTTCGATATGGTAGCACGTGAGTCTCGTTGCCGAATTTGACATGCTTCTCGTTGGAACACCTATGTATTCGTCAGATGGAGGAAGTTCAGGAAAGCGGCTCACGAAGGCCTGACTCCTAAGGCTGTACAGTCGTACACGCGCTTTCAAGAGCGGGAATCCGTCATTCTCGTCGAGGCCCTTGCGAAGGAGCCGGCAGGCTGGTCAGGGCATCTGAATCGGTGAGCGTTATCCCCTCCTTGTAGTCGCTCTCGAGTTTGAATGCCTCTCAATGCAGGGCAGTCGCCTCGTTTACCCTTGGATTGTGCTATGCATTCCCTCCTATCCAGTCTTACAACGACAAGGTCGTCACTGGCATCATGAACTTCATTCATCGGTTGGAGGAGGCCGCCAGACCTGGCGCGTACATGGTCGAGCTGTTCCCTATAATGAACTATTTACCGCCGTGGCTGGCGAGCTGGAAGCGTTTTGGGAACTCATGCCATGAGCACGATTCCGAAATGTTCTTGAAGCTATTCGATGACGCAAGGCACCGATCGGTACGAAGTTTTTATACGTTTTCGCTCATGTCTAACCGACGACTTTTCTCAGGAATCTGGTCAATCTGGAGGCTGTTTCAGCTCGAGATTGTTTGAAAGGCAGGATATCGACAACAAGAGTGCTGCTTGGCTGACAGGAACATTATTGTGAGTAACAACGCTCGTCGCTGGTCGGCATTCTAACCCTCGGCTCGTTCAGTGGCGCTGGTTCGGCGACGGTGAGTTTCTCGTCAACTATGTCTCACCGTCGCTCACGAGTTACCGTAGACCGCTGCTGTGCATCAAGTCTTTGTGCTGGCAATGGTCCTTCACCCTCATGTCATGCGTAAAGCACAAGCGGAGATTGACGCAGTCATCGGACGGAGTCGCCTTCCTACTCCTGAAGACATGGATAAGCTCCCATACATGCGCGCCGTCATGCGAGAGGTGGGTCACACCTTGCTTCTGACCCCGCATGTGAGATCGATCTGAAAAGAAAACAAATTCGCCGTATAGACTATTAGGTGGAGATCAATCGGTAAGCGGACGTTTTTCTGCAGATCCGCCTTTGTCCGTTCGCTAAAGCACACGTTTCTGTAGGACCTTTCGGTACGTGAACGCTTTCTGTATGTGATGTTCTCGAAATCTGACTCTCGCTTCAGGTGTCCCTCACTATTTGATGGAGGTGCGTGTTAATTGACATACAAAACTTGTCATGAACGTTGCACTGACGAACTGCGGACAGGATGACGAATTCGAAGGTTATCACATTCCCAAGAACAGTATCGTTTTCTTCAATGAGTGGTATGTGCTGCTTTTTCTGTCGAGAACGCGCTCGCCAACCAGTTTTACCAGGGCTATGAATCACGATTCGGAAGTCTACGGGGATCCAGAGAATTTCCGACCCGAACGTTTCCTTGACGAGGAAGAGCAGAATGAATCTGTCCCACCTTTCACCCACGGCGAGGTTCGCAATCCTCTATTCAATGCTCTTTCTCGCAGCCTAACGTCTCTTTTAGGGTCATACGATATTTGGATATGGCCGTCGTCGGTGTCCTGCTGTTCGCGTCGCCATTTCAACAATGCTCCTGAACATGTCCACCGTTCTCTGGGCCTTTGACATCGACAAAGGTGTTGATGCGAAGGGCAATGTCGTCACGCCGGATCCCGACAACTTGATCGATGAAGGTCTTGTCGTGTGAGTCGCATTCAGATTCCCTTCCGGTCAGCTCGACTGAGCTCATCGTGTGAATGTACAGTGTTCCTGCGCCGTTTCCCGCCAAGTTCGTAGCGAGGGATCCCGCAGCCTTGCCTGACATCATTACACAGGCTCGGCGAGACACTCAGGCCGCAGCTGCTGGTCACTGATTCAGCTGTATGCCACTGTGAATACGTCTGTTCCATACCATCAAGCCTGGTGCAACGACGCTCCCTTACCAATCCGTGCTATTTTGTTTATACCGGTCACTCTAATCTCGTTCGACTTAGCTGTGTTGTACTTTTAGTAGCTCTCCTGTCCTGTGACCCCTTACGCTATGATCATACTAATACTTCGCTTTGATATTGCTGCTCTAAATGCATGCCGTTGTGGACTCTATACACTGAGTACCCGGTCGAGCGTGAACGAAAACGACAACCTCACTCTGTGGCCAATTTCGGCAGGAAGAAGAGAGTTGTTCTGTAACAGCAACTTTTGCTGCGTAACTCCGACTGAGAGTGCCTTTTCTCCAAGTTCAGCTATTATTTGCTTATTTGATCATTATAAGTGTGCGACGTTCTATCAGGCAATCTCATCTCAATCGCCACAGTGTTTTCCGACATGAAATCCATCCGTATCCGTATACTAAAGTTACAATATGAGAGTAAGAACGACATAAAAAGGGAATCAAAAGCTCGGTGGTATGTGTCACTTTGGTATCAGTGAGCAAAAGACCATGTAAGCACGAGTCGGTGGGATACGAGGGACATCATAGCATGGACTATGTCGTAGAAGCGCGGGAGAGCGAGTGAGAAGGCAATCCAGTCTCTAGACCTTCTCCTGCTCCTGGTCGGAACGACTCGACGACGCATCGTGATCGAACGCTGAAACGATGCATTGCATGCCGTGAGCATCGAAGCGCAGCACAGCATGAGACGTGAGAAACCCACCTCGTTCTTGCTTGGCAATGTCGGCCTCGCGCTTGTCTGCTTGGACGGCGCCGAAGATGATATCCATCTCCTCCAAACTGCGTCCCTTGGTCTCGGGAATGAGGAGCGCGAACGTGGCCATACCGAGGATGTTGATCGTGCCGAACATGAGGAAGATCTTGTAGCCCAGGTCCGTGATGAGCTTCGGCGTGACTTGAGAGAGGACAAAGTTGAAAAGCCACTGGGAAGCACTGGCCACAGCGAGACCATAATGACGGGTACGAGTGTTGAAGATATCAGAGACATAGACCCATCTGATGACCAAGTGATTAGTAACCACAAATTGATAGGAGAAGATTAGTACTTACGGAAGAGGACCCCAGCCCATGGAGTAGAAGCACACATAGATGTACAGCATGGCAGCCATGGCTTTGCTGGCGGGAGGAGGGCTGCCAGAGGGGGTATTGGCCGGTGGCGGGTGAGTCTTCAAGAGCGCGCCGACGATGAAGAAGAGTACACCCATGCCCACTGAGGAGATGAACAGGGAAAGCTTACGCCCAAGGGACTCGACGAGGAAGAACACGAATAGGGTGGTGGCGACCAGCTTAACGATACCGTAAACACCGGCTGCAAGGAGCGAGTTGGTGTTGCCAGTGTACCCGATCTACGCAATCGATATGTCAGAGGGTTACTCACAATGACGAGCGAGAATAAGAGAGCTTACCGAGGTGAAGATCTGCGGAGCGTAGTAGTTGACCGAGTTTTGGCCACCCCATTGCTGCAAAATGAAGATGACGATGGCGATGAGGAATCTGGGCCAGTTACCCTTGCCGAAAAAGACCTCCTTCAATCCCAGCCCCTTGCGAGCAGCGCGTTCTTCTTCGATAGCAGCCTCAATCTCGGCGAGTTCGTGGCGGATGCTCTCATCATGTGGAGGGAGACGGCGGTAGAATGCCAAGTTCTCCAGGGCTTGCTCGGTACGACCCACGGAGGCGAGCCAACGGGGGGATTCCTTGACAGTGAGAAGACCGAACCCAAGAATACCAGCCGGGACGAGCTGGAAGCCGAATGGGATACGCCAAACGCCGAATCCGGACTTGATGTGGACACCGATACCGTCTGAAGGTGTCATACTGGTCAGATGTCTTTTCAGGCTGTCGGATCACTGCAACTCACAGTTCACGAAATACGAAATCATGACACCGAAAGCAACCATGATTTGGAAGAAGCCAGTGATGCGTCCACGGACATCCTTAGGTGAGCACTCCGAAACGTATGCCGGTGAGACAGCTGAGATGGCTCCAATACCGATACCGGCAATGACACGTCCTGCATAGATGTATCCAATTCCACGGCTACCTCCGGCGACGGTTTGAAGAACCTGAATTGAAGGAACGACATGAGCCCTGGATGGCGGTCGAAAGATGGTTCGCGACGCACCGCTCCGACAGCGAAGACTACAGTGAATACAAACAAGGTCCACTTGCGACCTAACCAGGAAGACATAGGTGCTGAACCGAGGGCGCCGAAAAACGCGCCGGCCTGGAGCACTGAGACAACATTTGCTGAAAGGTCGTCCGACTTTTTCTTGTTCAATGAGCCATCAGAGTTCAGCAAACCGAAGTGCTCTCTGAAATATGGCTGTCCAACGACACCACCACCGATACCGCTGCAGAAAAAGAACGGTTCAGTTGAGTCCCGGGACTGCCGAATGAGAAGGGAAGTGTGGTACGCACGTATCGTAACCGAAAAGTACGATTCCCCAGTACACGATGAATGCGAGCCCTGAGTTGCGCGTTCTTGATGAGCAAGCTGTCCTCAAGAGACTGGGAGAGATCGCGGCCACTCACAATACACTCTGATGTTGACGAACAACGACGGCATCGTGGCGAACGACGAAGACGACCGCGATGAGGGCGAAGAGAGTGGGAGGACGTCGGAAAGAACGACGACTGGGCGGGGTTGGCTTTTAAAGGCCTCACGGGGTCAGTCTCTAAACGCTTGAGGTGATGGATCCCTGCGCGGGCCGTCGTGGGCAACAGAAAATCGAGATCCGATTTGACGAGGATAGTGCGGGGTAGCTGCCATCCCCATCATTCGTGCCTGGCCGGACGCGGTCCGCCCTCCACCCCCTCAGCCATATGATCATCCTCTTCTTCCCTCTCCCGGTTTCCTGGGCGCACGACATGCCAGTCATGCCGCAACTTTCATCGTTGAAATTGACCACAAGAAGGGTGTAGTCTCGTACGAGGCTCAGATATCTCACCGTTGCGAGCGGTCATCTCTAGTAGTGAATTCGGAGCATCTTCACTCGACAGCAACGCCTCTCAGCGCTGGTCTTTCGTCAGAGGGCGGGGGAAAAACACCCGTTCACCTAGATTGCTTCCCCGCATCAGTCAAACACGTGAAACAGAGAAGAAGCGGTGGCGACTTACCATAAAGAATACTGGAATGTGGGGTAAACCTATTCGACCGCCGCTAAACACAAATTTTCCAATCACCTTGCTTTGCATCGCGGGTGAGGGTGAGAGTTGTGGGACCCGCACCAATTTAGACAGGCTACTTCGTCCCGTTGAGCGGGTTGAGGCCTCACTCACTACGGCGAGGGCTAAGTCGAAAGCGCTGACTACCTAGTATAACACGTAAATAAAGACCTAATAAAATATGTCTTGTTTTCCGGAAGACGATAATCAGAGTATTCTGAGTCCGAAAAGCTTGGGTCTTTGTGACAGAAGACTTTGCGTTTTGACCAAAGGATACATGATGTATTCAGCGCTGAATACATCATGTATCCTTTGGTCAAAACGCAAAGTCTTCTGTCACAAAGACCCAAGCTTTTCGGACTCAGAATACTCTGATTATCGTCTTCCGGAAAACAAGACATATTTTATTAGGTCTTTATTTACGTGTTATACTAGGTAGTCAGCGCTTTCGACTTAGCCCTCGCCGTAGTGAGTGAGGCCTCAACCCGCTCAACGGGACGAAGTAGCCTGTCTAAATTGGTGCGGGTCCCACAACTCTCACCCGCGATGCAAAGCAAGGTGATTGGAAAATTTGTGTTTAGCGGCGGTCGAATNNCAGACTCTCACAAACCCTGCTGTTCCTTTTTCGCAACGCTGCGTGACCGGAGTGCACAGGCACGATGCCACAAGAGGAGTTTGAAGCAGATCGTAAAGAACAAAACGCGCAAGAAGACGGCCCTCGCGACGGGCCGGCGAGTCCTGCAGAAAGTCACGTAGCCCTGGATCCAGTAAGGCGCATACGATAGACCGCATCAAACGGATACAGTACTGTCTCAGTCTGAGAATGGTCTACAAAGTGAAGATAAGCACGGCACTGGAAAATTCGGTTAAGTAGGAATGAGTCGCGTAAGTACTTAGCTCCAAGCTGATGCGGTCGAGCAGCCACGGTCATTGGCGTCGAGTTATCAACAACCAATTGAGATTATTGGCAGCTTGAACCTTGAAATCATGGGATTGTACCTGTAGTGCATCCGTCGAGTGGAATCGTAGTCACTAGTCAAGGTGTCTGTTCAGTACGTTCAGTACGCAGTACTGCTCGCGTGGCGTTTGCCCGGAGGGTCTGGGCGTGCTCGGCATCCTGGCATTCCGGCATCTCCCGACGCACAAACTTCGACTGCGTCGACCTCCTTGCTCCTCGATCTCGTCTACACTGTTACTTGACCACTTTCAATTCAATCCTTCGAGCATATGATGCTGTTTCGAACTGAGGACTCATCCGTGGCTCAAGATCCATAAGCTGCATACGATGTGACTGGAGGACAGTGAGGAGGTGAGTCTCTTTGCTTCGTGAAGCGTGTTGGACTGTATACTGATCGTGGCAAATTGCTTGTTCCAATGTTCAATGGTGTCGGTAGCTACGAAGACCTCAACCCCCATGGTCTGCATGTCTGAACGCGCTCATATCGAAGACGATATCTCGTCCATTGTCGCCGGTCGGTATGTTGCGCATCAATGTCGCGTATTTCCAGGCGACATTTAGTCTATTTTCGCTTGTGCTCACATTCCCCTGTCGCCGTTGGCAGCTTCCTCGTAGTGGGTTACATCTCATGAGTTTCCTCGTATTGCATACAATTTTCTCACTGAATGCATTGGTTAGGGTCGCATGGTAATCGCCAATTACAGCATTTTTGAATCATGCGAACGCCGCATGCTGTCCTCTCGTCGCAGGAACATCTCTCATCAATACAAGGCATGCGTTGCTTCACGGTGTTCATCGACCGAAAACGTCGACGCGAGGGCTTCTTTGTATCGTGTTCTCACGAAGGTCGATCTCATTGGAGCTGGACGTCTTCTTCCCTTCACACGACAAATGTCTGCAGCCTGTGGATCGTGGGGCGCCAAGACCATCATCCTAGATGTATATAAGGCTTCCTCCCATACGTTGCCTCCCTCAGCTCTGGTGCCGACGACAGCTACTTCCACCTTGCTCAGTGAGGATATTCGCCGTCATGTCCTCGATGTTTCAGAACAGCAGAGTCTATTGTGAGTGCATTCTCAACGCTGTCGCCTGCCCACGTTTTCTGACACCTTGCACCAGGGCTAGCATTTGTGGTGTACTGGGGGATTGTCTTGTTCGGATACGACACGTGCGTGCCCGACGCTCGTCTCCATAACACCATGCTGACCTCCTTAAAGCGGTGTTGGTGGAGGAGTGGTCAGCCAACCCTACTTCCAGCAGCATTTCGGCCTCGTCAACGCCGACGGAACGGTGAACAAGCACAAGTCAGACGATCTCTCCAGCAACGTTGTCTCGGTTCTCCAAGCAGGCGCATTCTTTGGGGCACTTGGTTCTGCTCCGATCTCTTCAGCCATTGGCCGCAAGTGGACGTTATTCGGGTTTACCCTCTTCTTTACCATTGGAGCTGTAAGTAGTTTCGCATCACACGCTCATATGACGCCTGACGTAACTTTGCACATCATTGTTGCATTGTTACCTCTAGATCTTGCAAACCATCGCAGGTGGTTCACGCGGTATTGGATACATCTATGCCGGCCGCGTCGTAGCAGGCGTTGGTATTGGTGGCATCTCTGCTGTTTCCCCGGCATACGTATCCGAGTGCTCGCCCAAGGACGTTCGTGGCCGTATCACGGGCTTCTTCCAGATCATGGTCGCGTTTGGTGTCATGCTGTCTTATTTCGTCAACTGTGAGTCGATCTTCCTGCGCCGCTGCCACCAGCCTGCTGATGTCCATATTCAAAAGACGGTATCGGCATCAACTTGAAATCCGGATTTGGCATATGGCGTATCCCGTTCGGAATCCAGCTCGTTCCCGCAGGGCTAATGGCCATAGGTTTAGTTACTGTGAAAGAGTCGCCGCGCTGGCTGGCGTCTGTAGACCGCAAAGACGAGGCGTTGAAGAACCTTGCTTACTACCGTCGCAAACCAGTCGATGATGAAGAAGTTCGTCATGAGATGGCTGAGATCGAGGCGGCAATTTACGAGGAGCAAGAGGCCAGGAAAGGACTGGGCTGGAAAGAAGCGTTCTTGGGCAAAGGCAATTGGCCCAGGTTCATGATCGCTGTCGTGATTTTTACCCTTCAGCAGTGGAGCGGCCAGAACTCAGTGAGCTACTACGCACCTCAGATCTTTGCCTCGGTGAGTACCCAGGTCCTGTCACTGTTTTGCGCAAGACTGAGTGTTTTGCACTTTAGATCGGATACCGAGGCAACAGCACAAACCTCCTCGCCTCCGGAGTGTACGGGATCCTCAAGCTTGTTTCCACGATTATCTTCATTTTCTTCTTCGTCGAAACGCTCGGTCGCAGACTTTCCCTCTTCATCTCCGCCATCGGCATGGGTACCCTCTTCTTCATCGTTGGCGCGCTCTTGAAGACCCACCCACCTCCCAGTGATCCAAATGTGCCCCCTCCTCCGGCCAGTCGTGCCATGGCGGGTATGCTCTACATCTATGTGTGCTTCTACTCTTTGGGATGGGGGGCTTTACCGTATGTACCGCTAATACTGAATTGTGCCGCTCATGAAGCTGATGCGAGTCAAACCATTCTAGATGGGTCTACGTCTCTGATATTTTCCCCACGCGCACTCGTCACTACGGTCTCGCCACCGCAAGTGCTTCCCAATGGCTCTTCAACTTCGTCCTTTCTAAGATCACGCCGACACTGGTCACCGACCTTGGCTACAAGATTTTCCTCATGTTCGGCACGATCAACATCTTGGGCATGGGCACGTTCTCTCTGCTCCTCCCAGAGACGAAAGGCCGCAGTTTGGAGGAAATGGATATCATTTTTGGAGCGGTGCAGGTGGAGAAACGAGAGGCGGATATTGCGAAAGAAGAGCGAGGTGCGTGAGCCTTGTCAGTCGTTTGGGGTGCTCATTCTCTAACTTGTTCTTACTTTGATAGCTTTCAGAAGCGACGCCTCGTCTGGGCACTCAGAACACTCAGATGAGAAGGTGGCGGATAAGGCGTAACTACGTGAACGTCATTGCCATCTGTACTCCAGAGCTTCACGTCTCAACATTATTCAAGAGGACATGTATTTATTAGCTGTTTCGTCATTCATACCGGACTCTTATCGTTATTGCATGGCCCGCGATCCATTCATTATAATCCACCATTCCTGCCATGGTGAACTCGGTGTCGCTTGTTGTCAACTGCGACGTGACAGCCTGGTTCTACTCTCAAGACGTGGCAATGCGCTCAGCTTGCGGATTTTGTCCTTGGGTTCCCTGCACGACAGTATTTAATATTCGGCTAACAACCGGCTGACGCCGGTAACCAAGACCCGGGCTGTAGACGCCGCTCCCTACGGCCAATGTAAATCTTGGACACCGGCGCCGATGACCCGTTGCTCATTCAAAGAGCAGTCGGCCTCCTCTTGCGACGCAAGTTTTCAGCAGCAATATATATATAAGAACTGTCTTTGAACCGTGAGGTATGTGTACAGTACTCACTACCAGACAAGCTAGAGCCTTTTGTCCACGCCGCAAGATCAAGATCTCGCCGAAAACGTAATCGGATTGATATTGATTCCGATCCCCGATAGGGGTAATCGGTTTTGCTAGTGGCGGAAAAGGCAGAAATCCAATCGATCCGGTTAACCGCACATCTCCGAGAGATGTGCTTACGTTATCGGCGCAGCCAAAGCACCGCCTTCGCTCGTCTCTCCCTCTCTGTGCTCCGATTCTGCTCACCTTTCTCTTACACTACACACACCATGCGTTTCTTATCCATTATGAGGCTCAGTGTTCTTATATGGATCACTGCAGTATTCTCAAGATCAGGTGAAGGCCGTTGTATCTATCGTGAGTTCAATCAGTGGTCTCTCTCGTGAGCTGCGCTCAATGATTGCCTCTTTGTAGTATACGCGCTACTGCTCGTACTGTGGTTTAGATCCGTGTTCTCGCAGGGAGGACACACAGTCCTCCTTCGCTTGCTCGCTACGGTGGTGTCAGCATGCAGTACGTCATAGTCTATTTGCCAAAGTCACGTTGACCTTAGTTGTCATGCAGGTCATCCATTTTTGCTGTATGCCCGCAGCAGAACCCAGGGCAAACCCTCATGCTGTACACTACCTCGGCCACAGCAGATACATCAGGTCAACCCGCCTATTCTTGGTGGCGGGCGGGGATGCAAAAGCACTGTTGCATGGCTGTCTGGATACAAGGTCGTGTCCGGCAGTTTATGGTCTTTACCACGCAATTCGATTCTACCCTTCGTGGGATGTTTGACGCATGAACGTATGTTATCTGTGACGAACGCGGTGTCGCTGTTGATTCCGTTCACGGATCTNNATCTCGTGATTGTCCTTCGTAGGGCAAGAAGTCGTAGCCTTGCTCAATCATGAAGATCATCGCTTCAAGGCGACTGCGATAGTCGACATAGATATCGAGGTCGCTGCTCTCATATCTGAACCACTCGGTTAGTTCTTGCGATACGACAACTACTCTTTGCGACGCACCTTGTCCTTGCAAACAACTGCAACGCAAACGAGCCCGATATGACCCAATCTAGCTTCGCTTGCTTCTCCCGGAACGAACGTATGTCCGGAAACCATTGCCCGAGTAGCTTGTCCACGTTGAACACTCTCGTCCAGTAGTGTGCAACTGACTTGTGAACGTCCAAGCACGTCTGGGAGAACGTAACGAGGGATGCTGGAGTGCAGAGCCTGAAGATGAGATCATACAGATCACAGTTGTTTAAGACGCTTGATACTGCAGACATGTTGTGACTGTGAAGATGGTGAGAAAGCGACGAATTGCTGATGGGGATGTAGATGTTGTTACCTCGACGACACCCTTCTCTTCTTCTCTTCAATACCCTCCTTACGTCCCGACTGCTGCTCTGCCACGTGTCCTGCCTCCTTCCACCGGCTATGCAAAACACATCCCTATCATCGCATTCCTCGACGTTGCGTTGACTGCATTGGTATGAAAAACATTAGTGACGGGACACTAATACGTTACTGTATGCGACCTCAGCATCGTCCTCGGCCTGGCTCACGGATATCTCCGTCTGTGGCCAGGAGCGATGCCCCAACGGGGATCGGACCGGCGTGCGCTGCGTGGCTGCCTGCAGCGCCTGAAAACACGTTAGATTCCCTATAAGATAACCGTTTTGCCCCGGCGCTCAGAAGCACCGATCTTTTCACCTCCCAACGCCACAATGGCAGCAAAGCGACCAACGCCAGCTCAGTACGGAGCTTCACAATTTGTCCCCAGTTGTCGCCGTTTCCATTGCGTTTCTTTCCAGGTGAAGAAGAGCTGAATTTGCTCTCCACATCGAGCTTTTCAACTCGCTGAGATGGATGACAGCGTACACGGCAATAGTATTTAGTCGTCGCGGTGCGTCAATATGGATCGCCTCGTGCATCAACCACAAGGACACTCACACTCACCACGTTGTAGTGTTTATTTCAACCATTTGGCATTAGTTTCTGGTGATGCGGCCTGATACAGCCCTCTACTACCTACCCATTAGTTCTCCCATCAGCCGTGCAGTACATTGACCTAGATCAGTCGATTAGAACGCTGCAACAATGCAAGGCCGCAACTCTCAACTTTACCCAGCATGGAAGGCCCATTGTAAATCTCATCACTATCAAAATCGCTCCCTGGCTCGCCACGACACGTTCATTCCTGTGCACTTTACGAGATCTTAGTTTGCTCGTGTTCACTAGTAAACATCATAGCTTCTGATCTGAGAGGTGAGAAGTAGCATGATGTACATTCGAATTTCTGGACTTCTCCGCTCAGTCTCATCTTCTGCAGGTCTGTGGCAATTTCTGAGACTTGCCGTGGTACCCTCTGTCGACCCTCTGTTGAGTGCGCGACACCCGCCACAAAGAGATTCATGCACAGCCCCAGATCGTCATGATGAGTGCATGACCGTCTATGACCTCTTTGCGACCGGGTCAAGGCTCGCACCAGGCACGGACACACGGAAGATCGGTCGCAAACCGCTATCGGAGAGCCATCAAGGATCTCTTCGCGTGATACCACCGGTACCTCCGGAACGTCGTCCTCAAATTTAACGAGCGGGTTTGCCCATTGCTAATGTGGAGTCGTGTTACTGACACGAGGCGCGTCCAGCTCTCTAAGTATTGCCTGTGATGTCTCTCTTTCACCGACGATCCGGACGAGCTTTCAGCCTCGTTTGGTGCTATTTCACCCTATGTCAAGACGCGTGGTCTCGCGTGCATTGCTTGGTACGTAACGTTTTTTTTTTCGCTAAATGGTCTTATGTTGCTGAGAATATGTACAGCTGGTTATGCATGGGGTGCCCTGCATGTACGCGGCTGAATATCAAATGACGGGTATAACCAAACATCAGACCCAAATTTTCCTGCTATAAGTACTTCGCCGGTCTATCAGTGTTCGCTCACCGCCCAACGGTTCATCCCCGTCTACGTTCCCCTCATGATCCTCGATTTCCTCTTCGACCGACCGGATCTGACTGCGCTACTAGCTCTAGGGCTCATAGTCACCTATGTCGTCTCCGCGCAGCGCCAGTCCCGCTTCGGAAAACCCCTTCCTTCGCCGCGCGGGCTTCCAATAGTCGGAAACATATTCCAAGTGGGACGCATGCCGTGGTTACAGTTTACGAAGTGGGCTAAGGAGCTTGGTATGTGTGCCCGTGTTCGTAAAGCCGTTCTCGCACTAATACGGGCTCGTACTTTAGGACCGATCTACCAACTCAATCTGGGTGGCAAGACGTTTGTAATTCTGAACAACTTCCAGGTCGGAGCGGACATCTTGGACAAGAGGTCCGGCACGTTCTCCGGACGTCCGCGCATGATCATGACATCCGAGATTCTCTGCGGGTTCCACTTCTTCCCCTTCCTGACCTATGGTGATACGTACGTACCCTGTTCTGTTTGATTCGGTCTATTACTCTGTTGAACGACGAACGTTTCCGTCTAGATGGCGCAAATTCCGCAAGATGGCATACGAAGTCTTGGGTCCACGTCCTGCGGAGAACTTCACCGTGTACCAAGAACGAGAAGCTCGGCTTCTTGTGGAGACGCTGGTGAAAGACAACGTAAACTGGTCCAATCACCTTCACCGGTAAGTAATTGTCCTTCTTTCTTCATCTTACTTCGACTAAGCCCATCACCGATACAGCGCCATCGCCTCCAGCACCCTTTCGCTTTGCTACGCCGGACCCGCTATCAAAGACCACAAGGACAGCGTCGTCAACAGCATCGACAACTTCATGCACCGACTCGAGCAGTCGGCTCGCCCTGGCGAGTACATGGTCGAGATCTTCCCCTGGTTGAACTATCTCCCACGGGCCTTGGCTCCTTGGAAGCGCGTCGGTTCGGAGATGCATGAACAGGACACAGAACTTTTCACGAGATTGTTCAGGAAAGCGAAGGCGCGTCAGGTGTGTTTTGCGCGTAGTCCGTCTTGTCGGG
>RWJN01000419.1:20342-30456 GCA_004332605.1 Steccherinum ochraceum
TCAACGTCACTTTGTCATTCCTTGTGTTCGCATCTTCTCACACTATTCAATCACAGTGGAGGGGGGTCGTCGACGGTATGCTTTTCCTCCGATGGCATCTTCTGAAGCGACGTTTGGCTCATCGTCGGTGTTTCCCGCTAGACATCCGCTGTGCAACATGTGTTCATCCTCGCGATGGTCTTGAATCCGCGTGTCATGTACAAAGCTCAAGCCGAGCTTGATGCCGTTGTAGGGCGGCACCGCATGCCCAATGCTGACGATCGCGATAAATTACCGTATTGTCGGGCCATTATGCGCGAGGTATGTGCTTTTTTGTCATTCATTCCGCAGTTTGGGAACTCACCGCTCTCTCGTCCACCTTCAGAGTATTAGATGGAGGGTTATAGGTGTGTACTGGCACTCTCGCTGGCTCTCGGGCATTGCCGTTTGTGAACTCATTGGCTGTTGATGTTCTTCAGGGCCGCTGGGCGTTCCTCACTTTATCGAAGAGGTACGCCACAAAGCCATTTATTCGACTTTACCATACGACGCTAATCTATGATCATCTCTGTAGGACGATGAGTACGAAGGCTATCATCTCCCCAAAGGCGCAATCGTCTTTTTCAATGAATGGTAAGCCTCAGTGCCGACTCTCCAGCAAGTGGGATCGCTTATCTCTCTGTTTTCGTACAACAGGGCTATGACACAGGACCCAGAGGTGTATGGAGACCCGGAGAATTTCCGCCCTGAGCGATTCTTGGACGAGACGGAGACGCAGGAGAGGATCCCTATCAACACGCACGGCGAGGTACGCTATTACTCTTTTCGTTCCTCTGCTAGCACCATCCCAGGGCACCTCGTGCTGAACTAGTTATCTCATTTCCCTTTCTCGTGTTGATACTACCAGGGCCACACTCTTTACGGATACGGAAGACGTAAATGCATCGGCTCCCTTGTCGCCAACTCGACCTTGCTCATCAACATCGCCACACTCCTCTGGGCGTTCGACATCGTCAAAGCCAAGGACGCCCAAGGCAACGACATCACGCCGAACCCGGACGATTTCCATGATGAAGGGCTGGTCATGTACGTATTCTCCTCATCTTCCACGACTTGGTGGCTTACGAACGATTTGCGCCAGCGTACCTGCTCCTTTCCCTTGTCAATTCATCCCGCGTGACCCGGACCACCTCCAGGATCTGATCACGCAGGCCCGCGAGGCAGCAAGTCTTTCCGCAGAAGAACAATGAATATGATCCGACGCTCCCACTATGCTTACTTTCCTCGTTACGCCACTTGACGTAGCTGTAGCGGGCTCGTAGGTAGCGAGCATACTTGAAAATCTGGACTTCCGACACGTTTCGATCATGACAGCTTGACGACCTCCTACGACCACAAATTTCTCTCACTGTTTCAACATTTTGGTGTGTATGTTGTTGTACATCATGCTTTGTACCAACTAGATGTTGTGTGTTGTAATACTTAGCACGATAATGTTACGATTCTGATGATACATACTTACTAAGTTGCACTTGAGCTTGAACGCTTGAGCAGCGAAGTCATCGAGACCGGCCCTAATTCCGATCGCGCGGCAATTGCAGAAGACGCGATTAGATCCAAAATCCCGCTTTGAGTCATTGACCTGTCTGTTCGCTACGTTCATCTCGTTTTCTCCTCAGAGCACTCGTACTCTACCCACTGCTCTCTCTCCTTCGAAGAACACGTCCATCTCATGAGCGAAGGGACGTGGACACCAGACTCATGGCGTAGTCGGCCAGCTGCTCAGGTGCGCCTGCATGTTTGGAGTCACGACACTCGCAAACCTAATTTTCAGACTTGCAGGACGTTGAGTATCCCGATCGTGAACATCTTTCAAGGTTCATTTGAAGGAGCATGCAGCATGGTTGGGAGAAAATCTAATCTCGAGGTTGCAGGGTGTTGTCGAAAATACGCAACTTGCCACCGCTAGTCACGCCTTCAGAGGTGCGTGTCCCGTTCGTTTGGTCCCGTTCGTATGCTTAGCTCACCTCATTGGACGATAGATAGAGAGGTTGAGACACCAATTGGGGCAAGTTCAGCGAAATGAGGCGTTCCTCCTTCATGCCGGAGATTGTGCGGAGAGCTTCGACGCGTGTACGCACGTAAGTCTACTCCTCGTTTCTGCTCACGGGGCAACGTGGCTATTGTGGCGTACAGGAAAACATCTCGAACAAAATCGGTCTCATTCTCTCGTTCTCGTTAATTCTGATCTGGGGAGCCCGTCTACCGATAGTATGGGAGTTTCAACTCGAGTCTTTGGTCATAGACACTGACACTTGGGATAGGTTCGCATAGGACGAATCGCAGGACAGTATGCGAAACCACGGAGCAGTGCTACTGAGAAGATAGGTGATCGTGAGGTAACCAGTTTTCGGTGAGTCGTGCGTGCTGTCTACACATCTGCTCGTATCTCAATTTAGCCGTTTCTAGTGGAGACAACGTCAATGGGTGAGATGAATATTCCTCAAATTGGAACATCAATTTACGAGCCAGCTCAGATTAGATCCTAATGACCGTACTCCGGATCCAGAGAGGTTACTCAGGTACGATCAAGCCACCGTATACGCTGTGGTACAGCAGACTCATGTTTTCAACCACAGCGCTTACTTCCACTCCACTACCACCCTCAATCACATTCGAGGTCTGCTGACTTCCGGATTCGCATCCCTGAACCACCCACGCGATTGGTCATTGTCTCATGTCCGCTCTCCTGCATTGAGGTATGACAAGCTTTTAACATCTCGCAATGGAGTATACTGAACCTCCTCGCCAGAGAAGAATTCGAACGGATCACTGAAGGCCTTTCTGATGCGCTTGGGTTCACGCGGACGATAGGATACGGGAAGGATTCCTCGTACGAGCAAGGTGGAAGGAGAGGTGCATTAGATGAAGTCGATTTCTACACCAGGTGAGCAATATCGTCCGTACCGACTTGGTTCACGCTGATCTCTGTCTTGACAGTCACGAAGGTCTCATGCTCGACTACGAAGAAGCCCTTACCCGCACATTCCCCATACCCGCTTCAACCATACCTACTGTCAAACTATTCCCAAGGCCGAAGCCAACAGCCTTTTACAATACCTCAGCTCACTTTTTGTGGATCGGAGATCGGACACGACAACTAGACGGCGCACATGTTGAGTACTTCAGAGGGATCCGCAATCCGATCGGAATCAAAGTGGGACCGAGCATGAAGGACGAAGAGCTCATCAGGTTGCTCGATAGTACGTTGCGTTCTTCACAGTTCCTGCGATACATCCTGATCACCGACCACCGCAGTTGTAAACGTTGACAAGGAGAGCGGAAGAGTTACTTTGATCACCCGTTACGGCGCTGGGAAGATCGACAATCACCTCGCAGGACACATTCGCGCCGTCCAAGCATCTGGCCACCCTGTGGTCTGGATTTGCGATCCGATGCACGGAAAGTAAGTTGAGACATCTGAACGACTCCGTGTTCCGCCTTCTGACAGCCTTGTCTGTCCCATTCAGCACCCTCACGTCTTCCAGTGGTCTCAAAACGCGTAACTTCGGCACTATCATCAGTGAACTCACGTCATGCATGCGGATTCACTCTGAGTGCGACTCACGGCTGAACGGCGTCAGCTTGGAATTCACTGGAGAGCTGAACGAGGAGGGGTTCAGCGTGACGGAGTGCTTGGGAGGGAGTATGGAGTTGAGCGAGGAGCAGCTTGGGCTGAGGTACCAGGTATGGAGACCGCGTTTGTTTCGTCAAAGGTCGCGGCTGACGATAGCCCTTTTCAGTCCTTCTGTGATCCCCGATTGAACTTCGAGCAGTCCCTGGGTGAGAACCATCATTTTATCAGGAGAACTTGTATTCGTGTACTGACGTTTCCAAATCAGATGTCGCGTTCCTCGTGTCGAACTACTTCAAGAACCAGAGATTGGGATCGACACGTTCAGAGAAAGATGTGTTGTATGCTGAGCTAGGAGGGAGGTTGGCTTCCACGTCTTCGAAATGAAAGGATAGAAAACGACGAATCAAAAGACGGAGCAGAAGTTAATGTTGCCAGAAATGCTGTTGTATATGTACTGAGTACTGACCCATCACACGGTGATCGAAAATGACTTGGTTGGTTGAAAGTCTGGCACTACAGTAAGTGTACAGCTACGTTCCTGCTTGAGTTACACGTAGAGACGAGTAGTCGAGGACGGCTATTCCACCAGTGTGGTCACCATGGTCCATTCGCGTGCTGGATATGCCAAGATATGCCGTGGCTTTCGAGAACAAACGGTCGTACTCCAATATTTTCATGTCCAGTCGCACTCAATCATAGTGAGGGGAAGTGTAGATGAAGACAACATGCACTGAGAATACAACCGTCCGAGTCGGACGCGTCTGCGATCAAGTTTCAGTAGTTCTCAGTGCAGAACTCGTGTGAGTCGTGTCCGCGGAAAAAACGGAAGTAATGACAAGTCTGCCGTCTCGGTTGATACACCTAGACAAGCACCCGTCCATCGAGTGGAGTCACTGGAGTGGCACTTGGACGTGCGCGAAGAGCGCTGCATTCGCCGCGAAGTTCCGGTGCCATCCCATCTCCTTTGCATATAACGGCACCTGCTTGGAAGCATCCATCCACCAACGTCCCTCCCACCATGCCACCACTACACATCGTTGTTGTCGGCGGATCCATCGCAGGCCTCATGTCGGCAATTGTCCTCAAACGACTCGGACACGATGTAACCATCTACGAGCAGATTCCCGCAGCACTACTCCAGGACCGCGGCGCCGGCATGGGCATGTTCGCTGAGACGATCGCATTCCTGGCGAAATACGACCTCACGCATACCGAGGCTGGATGCAAGAGCAGCTACCGATGGTGGATGGACAAGGAAGGAAGGGAGATTGCAAGGATGGACATGCCGTCGGATAGGACGACGAGCTGGGATTTACTGAGCGCTATCTTGAGAGCCAACTTCGATGGGCTGTCGACTGCCCACGTACCGAACCCGCCTACAAACGACGAGAAAGGACAGTACATTCATGGAGTCAGGGTGGATAGAGTGGAAGAGAAGGGTGAATTGGGGGGGTTGAATGTGTACTTGAAGGACGAAGAGGGAAAGGAGTCCATACGGGAGGCCGATATGGTCATTTGTGCGGATGGGGCGGGTGGAACACTGCGAAAGGAGTTGCTGGGTGGAGGTGAGGATGCTGAGAGGAAGTACGCAGGATACGTCGCCTGGCGAGGTACAGTTCCCGAATCCAAACTCTCCCCCAAAACGAAGAGACTTGTTTCGGAGTGCGTTCCGTTCCATCACCAGAAACACAACCAAGCCTTGGGGTACACGATTCCCGGTCCGACAGGGAGCATTCAGCCAGGAGAGCGTCGGATGAACTGGTTGTGGTACACGAATATCGAGCAAGGAAGCGCAAGGTGGGAGGAAGTTATGACGGATATCAATGGAGTTCTGCGCACATATACCATGCCTCATGGTAAAGTGCGGCCAGAAGTGTGGAGGAACCAGGTAGAAGAGGGACGAAAAACGTTGCCAGCAGTCTTCGCGGAGCTGATGGAGAAGACTGAGGTGCCGTTCATCCAAGCGATAACAGACAACTTCAGCAACAAAGTCGTTTTCTTCGAGGGGCGAGTCCTTCTGGTTGGTGACGCGGCTGCTGGGTTTAGGCCGCACATTGCCGCCAGCACATCTCAATCGGCAATTCAAGCAATGCTGCTGGATAGCTTGATGAGGCGATCAAATGGAGTTCTTGGACAAGCAGAGGCGAAGCAATACGAGGAGAAAGCGTTGGCATATGCGAATGAGGTCAGCAAGAAAGGAATCCAGATGGGATCTCTCTCTCAGTTTGGCGAGCATCCTATGCAGCGCTCGAGCAGAGACCCGGTGGCCAGTAGACCTTCAGATGTACCATGAGATGCTTGGACCTCAGAGCGTAATATATACCCCACGTACCTTGCATACGCTTATTGAAGCTTCGCCATTTGCTTCCTTTTCAGTAGCCTATCGATCTCCCTCTCTATTGCATCTCGGGCCCAAGCAAGATCGGCGACCTTTCCAGGAGTCTCGCCCAGCATAATGTTCCGCCATATGCATGCCGCTGCAAGAGGCTCCTCCGTTTGTAGTTGGCGTTGTCTCCGGAAGCACTCCACTCGAGAGGTGGGGATACTGCGAGACATTTCTGGCCAAATGGCTCGTATGATCGTCCACCAGTCTGCATGAACGTGCTAACGAGATTGTCAGTCCCGTATACTTGGACAGGAGGGCGATTCATGTACGCACTCGGAGCTCGGGAGCTTCTTGCGTTGGGTAGGTTGCGTATGTCGTGGCGGAAGCTTGGGCCAGAGAAAATCTTCAGAAGTAAAGTCAGCGTCGGCCGGACAAGACGAAGTAGGTGACGTACCGGTGCACTACCCAGCGCGAGCTATCTGCCCAATGCCTTCCCATCGCAAGGAGGTAGTCCGGTCTTCTCGTCTGGCCCATGAGATTCCAGAATTCCCTCAGCACTGCAATACCTCCGTCGAGAGCATTATCTCTGATAGCCACATCCACAGCTGCCACTTGGAATGGAAGGACAACATGACAGTGAACTGCGCTCATCGGTGACTTCCCTTGCTCCTCTCTTTCTCTCACATAACGCTTGAACATCTGCAACATCCAGATGCTGAGGGAAATTTCGGTGTACGGAGTTGCCGCGCGAGCACCATCCCAAGCAGCCATTACCGTCTCCATCGGCCAATTCGCGACCATCTTGCATAAACGTCGTTCAATCCTTCTCCATACGGAAGGTGGAGGGCTGTGTGCGGTTGACCTGAACGACGAAAATGAACGGCTGCGCAGATGAGCAGAGTTGAGAGGGGTCGCATCGTTCGAAGACAAGGGGAGCGCGCTGGAATAGTCAAGAAAAGCATCGTGCTGGCCGGGGTAGTGTAAGGTCGTTACTTCAGCGAACGACGACGGATGAACCCCTGCTAGAGCGCTATAGGCACCATTGATATCCCTTGCTGGCACACCGTGTACAACCGGTACATGCACTGGCACGTTTTGTGAGACATTTCCAGTGCGGCGAGGAAGCGAAGAGGGTGGGCTGTATGCAGACGGAGGGACTGCAGGACGAGAAGCGAAACGCCGACCATGGTGTGTTATGTCTCCGCCGCCTGTTCTCTTGGCTAGTGGTACAAGCTGAGAAGCGGATGCTTTGGGGAGAGATGTCGCGCTCGACGGAGAGTGGGGTGGCATAGGATCGCGCGTCATGACCGACAGACGACCGATTCGATTGGAAAGTTCCAGCGCACTGGGTCTTGCTTCAGGATATTTACTCCATCCCTCTTGCATGAGCTCCCAGAGATCCGTATCCATCCTCTCGAAATGTTCGGGTTTGGGTGGTCGCTCGCCCACAGTACCCACACGATGCAGAAACAGCGCCACTGGTTCAAGTAAATTCATGAACGGAGTCTGCAGCGTATACACCTCCCACATGGTGATGGCAAAACTGTAGATGTCCGTACGTTTGTTGGGACCCGCTTGGCCGAACTGCTCTGGAGCCATATATGACAAGGTGCCCTTGCCCCGGGACGCTTGCTCAACAGAGACGGTATTTCTGACCGAAGTCGTCTGACGCTTGATCTCGGAGAGTCCAAAGTCGGAGAGGCAAGCAGTGCCGTTGACGTTTACCAGGATATTGGCCTAAGGGAGAATATGAGCACCACTATCTCTTATGATACGACAACACAGCTTACCGCTTTCAGATCCCTATGAATGACGTCACGCGAGTGCAAATAAGCGAGACCCATAGATGCTTCGTGAAGCTGTCGTTCGCCAGCTGTTAGGTGAATAGCTGAAAGAGAAATCACATTACTGACCAATTTCCTGCGGTTGGCGTCAGGGTTATGTTTGAGATATTGACTGGCGTTTCCGTGATGCATGTAAGCACAAACGAAGAATGGCGGTACGCAGGACGGTGATCCGCCATACAACGTGAGGATGTTGGGATGCTTCAGTTTCCCCCATATATGCAGTTCTCGCATGATCATCTGGGATCACAGATTCGTTAGCGAAAGTGGCTCTAAGAAACTTCAGAGCTCACCTTCTTGTCTATACCGTGCAGTAATTCCTTCACCGCCACCAAAGACCCGTGGTAGGTGCCCTTGAAGACAGTGCCGAACCCGCCTTCGCCAAGAGTATCAGACGGGCCACGATGTACGATGACCTCGAGCTCGGATATCAGCAGATCTTCACGAACATCGTATGTGGACTGGGACTGCCTTCGCATAGCCTCGACGCCTTGTTGGAGAAAGTGGCGCGAAAGGCCGTCAGGCAGTTCTTGGATACGCTGTTGATCGTATGGGATTAGATAGTTGCAAATTTAACGAATTAGTAGGAGCTTACCCTGCTCATACTAACAATGGCCTCTTGCATTTCACGATGTCCTACATCTAGAAGCTGGGAAACAGGATATGAGCACTAGAGAGTCTAAGGACGACGGAATCCTACCTTCAGAATTTTACGTTCATTATAGAGTACTTGCTTCAAATCTGAGTCAACTTTCTTGGTATCAAGCTCTCTGGCCGCAGCGTTCTGAGCCTCAAAGCATCGGATATCTATCGATACGGCTAGCTATTGAAAAAAAAACGACGCGGATAAGTCTTCGGTTCCGATGACAACTCGCTCTCAACTTACGTTGCATGCTGATACCGCGTCCTTCAAGCGGCGATACGCTTCACGAACTCTCTCGCTGATCTGAGGAGAGCACAAGAGCCGTTTTGCGAAGCTTGCTTTCTTCAGCGCTGCTAGGTCGCGGTTGATATCTGTGATCACGCTAAGCGTTTCTGCGTTAAGTCCAAGGCGACGTGAATGGAAAAAGTGAATATCTAACCTCGCAAGTCTTCGCACATTTCGGACCAGATTCTCAGGTGGCTGATCAGCGACCTTTCTGTATTCCAAGAGTGCAGTGTATACTGCGTTTACATGATCAGCCAGTTGCAGACATTCCTCTCTGTTCTCCTTCATCGTCCCATGGAGCTTATAGAGGATGGAAAGGGCTTCGAAAAGCAACGTCAAGCCAAAGTCAGAGCCTATGGATGGCGCAAGCTTTGAAGCGAGCTTGGCAGTGATATCCAAAGCGGCGTGCGAGTATTTGAGAGAAAGAGTATGCGACTCGGCCATTTCAGCTCTGTGGAAAACTGATGTAGCTCAGTCACGGTGAACGGGACAACTGAAAATCCTCGCATACCTTGTGATAGAGTGCGCTGCTAGCGAGCGGTCGTGACTGTTTGAGGGAGTCCGTCAACAGATGCGACTTCATGACGCCCCTGGTCGGTGTCGTACTGCTTTTATACCGATAGTATAAGTGAGACGCCTTCTGGCTGACACGTAACTGTTCACGTACCTGTGAACTCGCCACTAGAACCAATAGTCGCGAACACGGCGACCTTGAGGAGTCCTGACTTTGATCGGCGGAATCGTACTCAACGGAGACCACGCACGCCGCAACCACCCACATGTCAAGCAGACGCTGCTTGATATGGGTGCACCACGGACAAAATAGGCTCCTCTATACCGGAACCAGGTAATCCAGGAAGCGATCATAGCGGGCGTAGTGATGGATGCTGCTTTGACAGCATCGTAGAAATCCCGTCAATGTATTGACCAGGACAGCTGGCAGGACGTGTGCGCATTGACGAGCAGGATGGTACTTGAAATGGACATTTCAAGGCAAATAGCAAACGTCAGGTGGAGGGATGCTCTGGAGCTGCTTTCAAGGATTCCGTAAGTACGCATTCTGGTGACGTATTGACTACTGGGATATAGGGAGGGGAAGCGACGGAATAGAGTGAAGAATCGAAAGAGCAACGTACTGTACGAGTAGCCCATCCCCTCCGTACACGCTCTGATAAGTCTCCGCATATATATTCCCGGACAACGAGAGTTACGGCGATGACGTTCCACCAGCACTCCTGCACGTTTTGCTAAACAAACTTCAGCATTGTGCAAGAGACGGTCATGGAAAACTGTTGTACCTACTACACCGGTACAAGCTCTGTGATTCCTTTCGCAATGACGACGAGTAGACCGCAGAGATATAGTTGCGAATCAGAAAAGACAGTCGTCGGGAATTTGCA
>RWJN01000042.1:0-126064 GCA_004332605.1 Steccherinum ochraceum
GCGAAGCCAGGCGCGAGTTGGCCGCCTTAAGATGTTGACTAGATGTTGTGAGGTTGTTCGAAGTCTGCAATTCTCGACCGACTATTTCGTACAGTTCAGAAATCTTATATCCTGCGTATACTTGGCTACTGTTTCCCCGTAGCGGAGCACGGGTTACGGCTAGTTAATACTATACGCTTCATTTACATGATACACGAGACCGAGGTCATTGCGTGCCGACGAGTTCGACGCAATGTCGGAAAGACGAATCCCGGATGTGTTCAGCGATGTCGAGTTTCTCCGAAAGCCTCGTGCCTGTTGTTATGTAATAAAGAGCAAGCAGATCAGCGGGCACGATGCGAGTGAAACACTCGCATTGGGCGATGGACTTGCACGACTCTTCTCGTCTTCTGATCCTGCATTTGCCGTCTTGTCTGCCGGTGCACGCCTCCAATGAACGACTTGTGAGCATCCTTCTGAGCACGAGGTGCCTTTACCGAGCACTTTGAGAGTTCAGGGTGGACGCAATTTTAGCTAGTGAGCCACAGGGCCGCATTCGCCCTCGTTGCAGAGGTTACGAATGCTCGTGTCAGTTGCGGGAGACTGAAGGATGGCCATCGATGAAGGATGCGTGGGAGACGTGGCGGATCAGGAGTTGTGGGCGCCGCGTGATGGGAACATACGCGCCGTGATGCCGATGCCCGTTATCGGGGTGAAATTCGCGTAGCGAGTATAAATTCTCGCAGATTGTCGAACGAGGGTGCTCGTCTTTTGACTCAACTCCCCCACCACCCCTCCTCGTTGTCGCAACGCGTTCTCGCTAATCGTCCGCTCAACTTTTATAAAAACCCCTCTCGTCGCTCCCAGGTTCCTCAGCACCAGTACTACCAGCCAGCTCTCGCAGTTTCGCAGTGGTCGTACACCCCACTCTCCTCCTCGAGTAGCATCTCCCAAGTGCATGTTCTCGAACCAGCTCAGCAGCACCCACAACCCCCATAGAGGCTCCAAGCACACCTCTGCCGACGCAATTAGATTCTGTCTTTGATTCGACCTTCCACACCCCGGTAACTCATCTTCACTATGGCCCCCTACACCACCACCAACTCCTCCGGTTTGAACACCCCCGAGGGCGAGCTCGAGTCTCTCGTCGGCGTTCATCCCACCGCTGTTCGTCGTCCTTACCCCATCGTCGTTCAGTCGGAGGCTACTTCGTACTCGGACGAGTACATCACCTCCAAGTTCACCAACCGCGGTGCTGACGTCGTCGTGAACAACGGCCAGTTCATCGTCACACCCACTTCCAAGCCATATGAGTTCCAAACCGCTAGGAAGGTCGCTAAGACTGGGTACGTCTTTCCAGCGATCATTCGTTCTCTCTTCTCCTAACATGTCCCTCCTCTAGTCTTATGCTCGTTGGAATGGGCGGTAACAATGGCAGCACCCTCTGTGCTACTATCCTTGCCAACCGTCACAACATCTCCTGGCACACCAAGTCCGGCATCCAGCAGCCCAACTACATTGGTTCCTTGCTTCGCGCCTCTACCGTCCGCCTCGGTGTCGATCCCAGCACCGGCAAAGACGTCCACGTCCCCGTTTCCGATGTCCTCCCCATGGTCCACCCCAACGACCTCGTCCTCGGAGGCTGGGACATCTCTGGTTTGCCCATGGATGAGGCCATGAAGCGCTCTCAAGTCCTCGACTGGGATTTGCAGCGTCAGGTCGCTCCGTACGTCGCTGAGCTGGGCAAGCCTCTTCCCTCTATCTACTACCCCGACTTCATCGCCGCCAACCAAGAGGCTCGCGCCGACAACGTCATTCCCGGCAAGGACAAGCAGGCTCATCTCGAGCACATCCGCGCCGACATCCGCAAGTTCAAGCAGGACAACGGCTTGGACCGCGTTGTCGTCTTCTGGACCGCCAACACCGAGCGTTACAGCGACATCATTCCTGGGGTAAACGATACCGCCGATAACGTCTTGGCTTCCATCAAGACCTCCCACTCCGAGGTTTCTCCTTCCACGCTTTTCGCCGTCGCAGCTATCCTCGAGGGCGAGCCCTTCGTCAACGGCGCTCCCCAGAACACCTTCGTTCCCGGTGTCATTGAGCTCGCTGAGCGCGAGAAGTCCTTCATTGGCGGTGATGACCTCAAGTCCGGCCAGACCAAGCTCAAGTCCGTCTTCGCCGAGTTCCTCGTCAATGCCGGTATCAAGCCGCTCTCCATTGCCTCCTACAACCATCTCGGTAACAACGATGGTCACAACTTGTCTGCGGAGCCCCAGTTCAAGTCGAAGGAGATCTCGAAGAGCAGCGTTGTCGACGACATGGTCGCTTCCAACGCTCTCCTCTTCAAGCCCCCTCAGGAGGGCGCCGCCAAGGGTTCCAAGGAGGCCAAGGGCGAGCACCCCGACCACATCGTCGTGATCAAGTACGTGCCTGCCGTTGGCGACTCCAAGCGCGCCATCGATGAGTACTACTCCGAGATCTTCTGTGGCGGTCGCTCCACCATTAACATCTTCAACGAGTGCGAGGTACGTCGCGGGTTGCTCATACGTCTTTTCATATCATTGATCGTCCTTAATCTTCGCAGGACTCGCTCTTAGCCACGCCTCTCATCTTGGACTTGACCATCCTCACCGAGCTGCTCACTCGCGTTCAGTACCGCGACGCCTCTGGCTCCGCCGAGTTCGCTCCGTTGTACCCTGTCCTCTCCCTCCTTTCCTACATGCTCAAGGCGCCCCTCGTCAAGCCCGGCACCGATGTCATCAACTCGCTCAACCGCCAGCGCAACGCCCTCGAGTCGTTCTTGAAGGCGTGCATCGGGTTGGAGGCGAACAACGACTTGTTGTTGGAGACGCGTATTTGGTAGATGGATTGTCTGCGGGATAGTGTTTGGATTGTGTTGAGCTTGGATTTTTGGAGAGAAGGGTTGAGGGGTCGGTTTCGTAACAAGCTTGTGCCCGGTTCTCCCCACGTAGTAGCTGTTTACCTTCGTGTATCACTGTCATTCAACTGACTTTTGGCTCCTGTATCAATGTCATTGCGACGCATTCGTTACCACTTATTGCTGTGTCTGTTTGTAAAATTTGACCGAGAAAGGCCAACGATCGAAATCGTCTGCGACGGAGAATATTGGTCGGCTTGCGGCGCGGTGTGCGGTTTTGCTTTCGCTTGACCTGAGGTCTTCTTCGTCACCACGTCCATCTCCGAGTAGTATCCTTCCGCCATGGCAAATCATAAACCAAAGATAGTCGTCGCCCAGTAAGTCTCATCCCTTCGTCGTAGATCGCTGTCCTTCTCATTCGCGTCATGACATATTACAGCTTCATGGTCGGCAACACGTATGTCAGTCCCACCATGTCCTTCGTCACGCCCAGTTTCCTTGAACCTCTCCGCTACCACCGTCTCATAGCCATACACCGCAAACGAATGGCGTAAAGATATCCAGCTTGCGAGCGAACACGGGTTGTACGTTCATCCCCACTTGCTCCGTGAAGTCTTTGAGCTGAACGCGAGGCGCAGTGATGGTTTCGCGCTGAACGTCGGGAAGGAAGACTGGCAATTCGACCGCGTCGGCGACGCGTTCGAAGCGGCCGAGCAACTCTCGCATACTCTCAAACGAGAATTCACGATGTTCATGAGCTTCGACATGGCGTACGTCCCCGTCCGTTTTGCTTCACCATCCCCCCACTTGACCCCGCATATACTACAGGTCCATCCCATCCGCATCTCGATCGGACATATCCCATATCCAACGCTACGTCTCTGCGTTTGCGCGTCATCCGTGTTGTCTGCAATATGAAGGAGGAGTTGTGGTGTCCACTTTCGCTGGAGAGGGCAGTTTCTTTGGGTTTGGAGAGGGCAACTTGGACGAAGCGTGGGGATGGGTGAAGCAGGAGTTGCGGAGAAGTATTGGGAAAGAGGTATGTCGTTGTCTCAAATTAGTGACGGAGAGGATAATTGACTGATCGACTTGGATCTCATTCTGAAGATCCATTTCATCCCTTCGTTCTTCATCAACCCAACGCGGTACCCAACTTTGAGGTGTTTGGATGGATATTTTCACGTAAGTCCTTTTTGATTCGCTTTCCCCTCCTTCTCATGCATTGAATTTTGTGCAATGTATACAGTGGAATGGTGGATGGCCCATTCATCTCACGTCAACCTCTCCACGCCGAGAAGTGCGCTGTCCGCGATTGGACAGCGACGCACCACATCTATACCACTTGCCCGTAGGGAAAACGTATATGGCTGCAGTCTCACCGTGGTTCTTTACGCATTATGGGAAGGATAGCTGGAATAAGAATGTGCTTGAGTAATCCCGTCGCTGCTGCAAGCTTTCAAGCTAACGTATGTGCAGTGGACTTATAGAGGAGACGATCACCTCCTTGTCCGCCGCTGGGAGCATCTCATGAGTATACGCGATCAAGTCGACATCGTCCAGGTAATATCGTGGAATGGTGTGTACTATACCTTCTTTCGCACTCGAAACCATTCTCAACTCGATTGTGTAGATTATGGCGAATCACATTACCTCGCTCCTCCCCTCGGCGCGCAGCCCAACTCAGAGTCATGGGTGAATTCATGTCCACATGACGCGTTGCTTTCCCTGAATGCGTACTTCATACACGTGTTCAAACGAGGTCGATATCCGCATGAAGTCGATTCAGCCCACACAACGCCTCAAGAGAAAGAGTTGATGACGCGCGACGTCATTTGGATGTGGGCGAGGCCGCATCTCCGAGAGGCTGTGGCGAGAGAAGACGATGTCGGGAGACCCGATGGGTGGGATTTGGTACGTCTTTTTGCCACAGTTCACGCTTATAAGGTGCTTACATCGTGCTCTATTTGATGTATAGACAGACGATACGTTCTGGGTGGTCGCCCTCGCATCCAACCCTTGTCTCCTCATCGTCTCATCAGGTTCGGGCTCAGCGGACCCGCATCGGAGGGCTTACAACCTCGTGACGTCGGGAATACACAAGTTTTCGCATCCCATGGCTGCAAACGCGAGTATGCGGGCCGAGATGATCAGAGATGGGGAGTGCGTCGCGCTGTGTGACCCTGGAGCCACTGCTGGGTTCAAGATCAGCGATCGCCCGGAGACATACAACTTCAATGCGTTCGTATGCAGGTCGTGACCGGAGCAGGGCATGAGATACAGCTTCTTGCAATCTCAATTATACCAGAACAAGACTCAGTCGACGAAGGATGTTAGTGGGAATATAACGATTGCGACCGTCAGAACCAAGGATCTTGGAATAAAGGCTGCTGGTCACGCAAATGCATCAAGTCACGTACCGCACAATGGCAAGATCGCTCCGAACTTGTCTCTCGGAAGCTTTAGCCAGACTCGAGCTCTCGGTGGGCCAATATACTATATCGAATGATCAGTCAAGCGTTCACATATATATGCACGTTCCTCTAGGAGCGACCTGATCTCAGCCTCGTCAAGGCCCTCAAGACCTCAACCACTTCAACTCTCGTCTCTTGCGGGCCCTGTACCGTTGATCCTCACCCAGGAGCTGCAGTTACAGAAGGAAGTGCTGTACTCGTGAACTCCGTGCCAGCACTAGCAGTGGCTGATCGGCTGGATTATCAGTGAGTCCTCAGCTTCACATCGTCGCAATGAAGCTGACACCGATTTGACACCCCTGAAGACCAAAAGAGCCACCCCTACCAAATCATTGTTGGTCAGAAATGACTGAATTGCCCTCTGGCGACGCAGTCTCTGCGTCGACTGGCCGCCCCGATGTACCAATCGAAATTTGGGAGAAGATTATCGATTGCGTCCGGGGCGGCACTGCCATGCAGCTTCGACGCACCCTATCGCGCTCGGTGTGGTGGGAGGAGTGGAAAGTGCCATACACAAAACTCAGGAATGCTAGGACAGACCTCGCTGCATGCTGTCTTGTATGCCGCGCCTGGGTATCCAGATGCCGTTATCATCTCTTCCAGCTAGTTTCGCTTCGCTCCGCCTCCGACGTTACCCATTTAGTGCAACTGCTAACTCAGTCGCCCGCTTTGCGTCGGCGTATGTACGCCATTCACATTGACGGACGCGGGAACTCGGATCTGTCGTGGATCTATACCCTTCCGACTCAACTCGAACCTTTTCAACGCAACTCAGAGATATTCATTCGGGCCCTCCTGTTCCAGCAAGTCGACATCTATCGATTGCACCCAAACGTTGGTCGACTATTTTCTCGTTTGCAGGGAATCACACAGGTGTACTTTAAAAACTCGCAGTACACTTCATTCTCTCAGTTCGCACGCATATCGTGCGCACTCCGAACATCCTACACCGACATCACAGACTGCGTACAAGTGGGGGCCGCCGAAACCGTCTCGCCACTGTTTGCTGGCGTTCCTGGGGGACGCCATTTGACTGATGTGTGGTTGCGGGCCCCTTGGGAGGAATTAAAGAGGATCTTTCGCCCTCGGGATTGGTCCCTTGTCGCAGTTAATCTTCAAGTGGTGTGCTTATGCTACACTAAGGAAAGAGATGATGAGCCCTTACTCTACCTCGACGTCGAATTCTGGAAGGAGATCTTGGGTCTCTTCCTTCGCTTCCGCGAAGTTAACCTCAAACGTACGGCCTGGACTAAAATCCGGGTCCAAAGCAACAACGACCACTTCGGTGTATGTATTTTCCGAGAATTTCGTGAGTCGTTAATTTCTAACGCTCAAAATCTCTGAGCATATAGTTGCTCACCGTTTGGCACAGGTTGGCAGCAGGGATTGCGCGTCATTTTCACCTCCTTGGAGCTGCCTTCTGTTCCTCGCTTGCTGTCATTTCTGTCATATCCATATGACGATTTGGTGCTCATTATATGTAATAACAAGCTTGCAGAGGGCGTTCTTACTCAGTCGACCTATCATCCCTCGGTCTGGCAGCCTCTGGATGATGCTCTTGCACGACCCAACTACGCGAGGATCCAGAAGGCCGCGGTCTGGTTGTTCGATCGAATCCAAGTCCTTCCCACCAAACACAACTGCACGAACGACCTAGCACGGGAGATTCTCCCAAAGCTGGCTTCGCGAACGGTTCTTCGTGCATGCAATGGCTGCATATATAGCGGGTAAGATATGCCAGTAGATCCCTTCCAAAATTCATCCGAGGCTCATCAGGTGTTTTCACAGTTTCGCTACACATCCAGATAGGGCTTTTCCACCCCCTTCCCCATTAACTAGTTGATTGTATGAAGTCAATAAGATTGAGAACATCCTTCGTACTGCTGTACCCCACAACTAGACGCATCTTATACACCTTCTACACTGATCCTCCATAATCACGGCACTATTCCTTTAATCACCGGGGTATCCGTCGGCATCAGCTTGAAGGACAGCGTAGTTTGCATCCGTTGGGGCTTCGTTTTTTTGCGCGCATTCCACAGCAAAGCGACGTGCAACTCGGGATGCACACTCCTGCAATAACAGCGCCTCGTTCTCCTCTCCTGGCCCATTTGCCTCTGGTGCGGTGTACGGCTTGAGTACAGTGTGCACAAGATTTGCCAGCGTTGCGTACACTGCGTCTATCGCAAGCGAAGAAATCGGTACGTGTGTGGAAGTATCGATGGAAATCAACTCCCCTGGAGGTTCAGGTTGAGATCGAGATAGCAGTGAAACGAGTTGAGCTTCAGCTCCACCGGACAAGACCGTTGCAATGACCGGGCCTTCGTCGACGTATGAGCGCTGCCCGCTCTCGTCGAGTAGCAGAAAGCTTGCGTGCTCCTTGGGCTCTCTGACGTTCACATCTCGATACCGAAAGACGTAGAGTGAATTCTTTTGTAAAGAGTCGGATGCGGGGATTGAGTCTTTGAGCGGGGATTTTGGTGGAGACGATGGCGGACTCGGAGACTCTATGCATACGAACGAGTTGGTACCATTATAAAGTGAAAATACTAATCATAACTCACTATAGGCGGGGCTGCGTTTTCTGGTGGGCTTTGGTTTGGCAATTACTGCAGATTCCGGTTCTCCTTCATGACATGCGTCGGTAACATGCGGGACGCCATAGTGAACGATCGACGACGCACCATACCGGTGTATAGCAGGGTTAGGCGGGTCAGCCTCATTCGCCTCAAGTTCAGGTTCACTATGCATCGGAGAAGGGGTGGTCGTATTGGTGGAGAATCATGCCAGAGAAAGGTCCTGCAATTTTTGGAGGTCGCGGCATCGTGGCGTGCGTTGTGTACGAACGACGGAGGAGAGGAGCTGATCAACGGAACATAAGGATGATGGTAAGGTATCGCCCCAGCCGACACATCTCATCATGAAGACTCACCTCCGTTCAATCCTCGAAGTGCTATTCGTCTGCCCAGGGACTGCGTGCATGATACAGTGTAGGATGCGATGAGGACTGAGCACCCTGTGCTGTAAATTCCAGCTTGAACGACGCGTGCATCGGCCTGGAGAGGAAGATGAAACTGCATGTCGGCACCTGAGGCCTGAGCATCGAAATCATCGTCATGTATTTATGTAATGACGTATTCTTGGTATACATCTACGCGGAGAGCGTTAGACACCCCCATACAGGATTCTACCTGTACAGTAGTGCCGGAGGGTAGTAAACGAGAAATCTGAAGACCAGGTCGCGGTGAGTAAATACACAGTAGTTCTTTTGTGATGACAGAACTTACTATGCCTTGCATGGAATGACGGGAGGATCACTTGGTACAAGGAGGCAGTGTGTACGGGTAGACCTACGTTACGAAATGATTGGTATAGCTGATCCTGAGGTTATTCGAAACTGGAAACTGAATGATATAAGTTCGAGCCATCACTGCCCAGGACGAGCATTTGGCTTTAGTACAGAACGATCATCTTCCGTACCGAGGTCAGCCACGAAGACTAAGCGTTTGGCACCCAGGGCTTGTGCGCAAAACCCCGACACTGAATCATCTCGGGACCATACGGCAAAGAGAAAGGGCTTGAGCTGAGGGAGTGTGCAAGATCCTTTTGATGCGCGACAACTCATACCCTTTCGAGCTGGACTGTGAGCTGCTTGACCGTTCGGCCGTGCGGGCGTGTTCTTAAGAAGGGGCAAGCAGATAAATCGTTACACCACGAGGACCGCTCAGTCGATCAAGCTTACAGTTGACTGCTTTGATGAGAAATAGAAGAGGAGTTTGGACAGTGTGTGCTTGAATGCTCGAAGATGGAGCAGCTCAGCGGCGTCAGCGCTCAGCACTGGCGTTGAGGTAAACATAATTCTACGGCACGAGGGACATTATACGCTCACTTTGCGCTTGCTTTGCTGAGATTCTGCATAATCAATGCACCCTGTCTGTCCGCCTTCTCCACGATCTATTGTCGTGATCAACAGTCCCACCGTCGCCATACGACGACCAGTGGCTGCTGCCAGTGTTTCTCCTCCTGTTGAAAGGGGCTCTAAATTCTGCCATGTCATCACTGTCGAAGCACGGATGTGTGTTCGCAGAAGACTCTTCTCAAGGGCGCCCCCCTGCGAATCAGTGGTTGCCTCTCCAGGGTCATGCGAGAGACACCTTGGGCATCGAAGAAGCCGGCTGAAACATTGGCTCGATTAGATGGTGTGAGTGCTCCGAGATGAATGAAGCGTACCAGTGCGAACACAATCACGACGAAGACTCCTCCAAACCTTGAGAACATCGGTGGAAGAGAGGACTAGAGAAATGATGAGGGTGGTGGTGTGAAGGAGAGCTCGCCGCGCAGCAGCAGCCATGCCGACGATGCCGAGACTTGCCTTGACGCGTCCGAGCAGGTCCGAGCTACTTCAACTTCCAACTTCATTCCAACGTTGAGCACCCAGGTTCGTGCTTGGCCCCACTATGTTTCTCTATCAAAGAAGACGATGCGCCATGGCTACATTGCACTTACTTGGTATAAGTTTGGTACCAGACCATTTCATCTCTCAGGTGCGAACAGTCCGGAACATTGTTTTTATCGAGTTCACCAACATCGAAATTGGGTGTTTGTTGTTCGTTTCAGCCGAGATGTCAGACTGGACCAATACGACGCGGATCCGAGTCTTCGATGGAGCAAGTATGGGAAAACGAAGATGCTGCGATGGCCCCGACTGACATCGTACCGCCGCACTGCACCAACTGGCGCCGAATTCAACAGTCGGCGCCGCAGTCTTTCGTCTAGTTTGGGTTCTCCAACTTCCATTGCTCTTTTGTGCGGCCGAGAGAACCTTCATGCAACGCCATACGTTGCTATGCGCACCGCTGGAGCCTTCCACAAGCGACGGTAGATAAATAGACGTGGCCACTACAGAGGGCAAGACTCGAAAGCTTGCTACCAGTGGCACAAACTCTTCAACAGACATCGGAACTTCACATCGCTCGGGGTCAATGGGATCTTTGTAAGAAACATCGCTGCTGATGTTGACGCGCTCATGCTCACAAACGTATAGGCCTTTCGAGTTTGATATTGCCTGCACCTTCGCCGCACTCAGTACTATCCAGCCTTATCCTTTGTCTAACAACACAGGCTAAGACAGCCCCATGCAGGTCTACTTGTGTACGACACAATCCTCACGTGCTGGAGAGAGGTGTCGTGTATCTGGCGGAGAAAACTCAGCTTTGTCACGGCAATTTTCGTGCTCCAGAGATGGGTCATGATCATAGATATCGTCGTCACAGCTCTGCCTGCAACACGTCTCTGGGTGCGTGTTTTACGGTTCACTGATGCGAAGTTCTACTGACGCAGTACCTCGCATCAGGAGTGAGTACCTGTGTCCTAAGTCTCCTTCGTAGACTCAAGAACGGCCACTTTCCTCAGATGCAAAGGTCAAATTATCACTGAAGACATCCTTGAAACGCTTGGAGTGTTCGGGACTGCAGGTATGCCGGTATACGACCAAACTTCGTGTCTCGCCGCTTACAGATGTGCAGCTTTCGCCACTCTCAGAACATGGGCAGTTTGGCAACGTGCACCGATTCCAACGGTGCTGGTGTTCCTCACAAGCGCAGTTGTGCCCGCAGTCTACATTGTAGGTATTCGATGGCACAAATCATTCGCCTGCTGATCTACCACTCTTTACGATGATCGCAGTACACGTACTCGTTCACTCAAGACTTCATTGTAGAAGGGAGTAATTGCATGGCAGATATTCCTCTGGATGACGCTCAGTTGGCTCGGTAAGCCCGCCATCTTCGTACGTATGCTGATTACTCATTATCCGAGGGCAACTGTTGCATCAACTTCAGATGTAGGTCATTCAGTTGTTGTTGTGCCATGGCCATGAAAATGGTACTCACGCTCCGGCCACAACAGTATCTTACATCTCCCGCGTCGCTGCCATCATAAGCGATCTGCTACTGCTTGCTTTCACATGGGCCAAGACAGCAGATGTATGGCGCAAAAGCTCGAAGATGACGCAATCTAGACCCAGCCTGACCACCGTTCTACTTCGCGATGGTGAGCTCTACGATGTTCGTAGAAAATCTGATTGCTCATCATCATCTCAGGAACTCAATACTTTGTGTGAGTACTAACGATGTATTGCTCTTGACGCACCCAGACATACCTAATAGCCACCCTTAGAATGCTCGTAATTATGAGCATCGTGGCTTTGTTTCTGAACGCGTTTCAAAAGCAGACCAATGACGGTACCGCATTCTCCAATACGATTCTCAACGGGTACGCCAATATATAAGCTCACGCGACACTTTTGTTGCTCACACTCACCGTGTACAGAATCAGTGCGAATCTGATTGCGCGGTTTATCCTTGATCTTCGCAGCGTGTATGAAGAAGGATCTCGCGTTACCGGAACTACTGTCATATCAAGCGTGAGGTTCAACGTCCACTCCCTCGCCGGCAATATGGGCGCACCTCTCGGAATTGAAGATTCAACGTGGGTCTCAGGTCCAACCGATGATGTTGCTGACAATCACGACGAGAAGTACGAAGAAGCTGCCATTCCGTTCCACGCTGGTTTGGAATTGGATGCTGAAATGCCTATGGATAATGTGGTGTTCGTGTCTTGGACCTTTTCTCTGATATAGTCCCGCTAACGTGACATCTCCAGCCCCGGTGATGGCAACGAGCATAGTAACTTTCGGAGAACTTTCTTTGTCGATTCCGGGCATGAAAACAGCACAACCCAGGAAGTTGTTGCCATCGACTACGACGCTCCAAGTTCTGACGTTGTTTAGCGAGGTTGCGCACAGGATCGAGATGACGATAGGATGTACGCGGTGGTACGTGGTGGCTCAATTCCTACAATAGCCTAGTTCTGCACTCGAAAGGCCGCTTGCAGCGGCGGTCCTTGCTCGTGGGATGGGGATGAATTTTTCAATTATCGCAAAGCGAGAAGATTTGTTTTGTCATATGGCGCGAGACACTCGGGTTCGTGAAAAGAGTATAGAAGTTTGAAGTGAGCGACAGTAGAGACACTGGATTTGGTGACTGTGAGCGAAGGCGGGCAGCAAATACCAGGTGACGGGGACTGCCGGCGGCGTCGTGTGCCGATGGTTTCAGAAAGCAGAATGGACCAATCAGAGGCTCTGGTTAAAATACCAGCCAATCAGAAGTTGGTAGATCGAGAGTGCACAAAGTGACCTGGGGATAACCTTGCTCTGCGAGCAAGGAATCCATACCTAACATACTTATGTTCAACCTAACAGTGCCGATCCAAAAACTACAACGTACACGGCTTGTCGTGCGTTTCCGAAGATCGCGTTTCCTATGCGTGTATTTCGGCTTCATTGACTCTTCTTCCTTTCTGAATATGCTTTAAATCTGATTTCGAAATTTTTATATGCATGCTACGAATGATGGTCTAAAGTTGAGATCCCAGAGAACACAGCCGTGCTGAGGTTGGTATATATTGGATATCTAGCAGTTTGCCTCAGAGCCTGATACGTGTAGTATGTACGGGTCGGGTCAGGTGCATTAACTGGTGATACCTCTATCACTGTCAGCCACCCCGACGAACAAGCACCACAGTCCGCACCTTGAAACTGTATCAGACTAATGATCACCTGCGATGAGCAGACACTACTTAGTCTAGATATCCTCCCGCATACTGTCTAAAGATGTGCACCTCACTCTTCTCCCGTTCCTTAACTTCTCACAGAGCACCTCTCCCTCTCTTTGTTCATTGATCTTCTTCAAAGCTTCGGCTTCAAGCTGTTTAGAGAATGGAGGATTGAGGAGGTTAGAGGGTCATATTGGCGCCTCGAACGAGAAGTGGCTTGCAAGAGAGGGTCGGGGACTCGGGCCGGTAGCTTTCGTGGGAACCACCTTCTAGACTGGGACTGCGCTCAATCTGGATCCCACAAGGCCAGAAAGTTACTTGAGCCCGACGGTCACCATCTTCGCGAATCGGACCTCTCAAAACCCACTCTTCTTGGCAAAATGCCGTGTTTTGCACAACTAGACTATCCACGTCCTTCTCTCGCTGCATCATGGGTCAGCTACGATGCTGAGCTATCCGTTTCAAATGTCCGTGAACGGGTTCGTCTGGGAACGCATAACCAGCACCTCCCACTCCTTTTGGCTTCATAAAGGCGAGCTCTCCAAGAGCATTCACTATCTAACCTCGCGCAGTGAACTCCCTTCTGCTCAACACTCATGGCAACCATCCCATTTCCGCATGTTCGAAGGATCGTGACAGGCCACAATGCCAAGGGAGAAGCAACCATCGTACAAGATTCCTCCGTACACGACCCGCTCCCTGTAGTTCACGGTCTCTTTCGCTCTGACGAGTTTCCTATTCACAACGGAGTGGAAAGCAAAGGCGGTTGGGTTGACTCAGCGGCAGTGTTGGGGACGTTGGCCGCCGCAGGTGGTGTGGTATCCAGAGTCTACGATATGGCTCCTGGACAAGTCATAGTACGTATCGCATCTTTCCTGAAAGCCGCGATTGCTCACTCACTTACGCTGCGTGTGTATAGCCGATGCATCGCACGATATCAATGGACGTCGGAGTCATTTTGAAAGGCACTATCACTCTAGAGGTCGAGAATGGCGAGCAAACTCTCTTGAAAGAGGGCGACACATGCATTCAGCGAGGTACACTGCATGGCTGGAAGAACGAGTCGACGGAGTGGTGCAGAATGTTATTCATCCTCGTCGGTACGTATAGACATCGTGTTACCGAGCGTGTCCTCACGTTGTTCTATACAGGTGCTCTTCCGGTCGAGGTGAATGGGAAGACTCTTCCTGAAATATTGCCCTATTGAGCGTAGTAGGCTTACTTCGGTACATGTCCATGTATAGCTACGATGACCTTGTGTGAGGCCCAGTTCCCTCTCTACGTGATCGCCATTTCTCATGATCAGTACGATTTCAGACTCCACAAGGCTACTTGGCTTTCTTATATTTATGAATGCAGTACGCATCGATCAACTGGCGGGCTCAGTCAGCCTCAGTGAACAAGAGCTGCATATTGCAATCTTCCGATGTACCTCTTGACAGTGTAATGCGCGTGCTTGCATCAGAATGAAGCCAAGCAGCAAGCACCCTTGTTCAGCCTTGTTCCTACCTCAATTACACCGACTCGGTGAAAGCACGATCCGGGGAACCTCCAGCAGGAGCGGCCCTGCATTCAGTGCGCATGCTTGTTGACCACGAGATCAACCTACCTGACCGATCTCAGCCCACACCTTGTCTTCCGAGTTTGACCCGCTCGCGATGAGCAAACATCACGCCCCATCTCTCGTCGAGTCGTCGGTACGACGCGTCGGACCATGGTGCAACTCATAAAGGCTGCTGTGCTTTTTTTGCCCGCGATCCCCTTGATCATCTTCTTACTACTGAATCGTGATCATGTTCAGGTTCCAGATACTTTTGGCGTCGGCTTTGGCCAGTGTCGCCTTTGCTCAGAACCCTGTGTCTGGAGTGTGGCAGCAATGTGAGTCGCTGCGCTTCGCTCGAGGTCACAAAGAGTCTCGCTGACTTTGGATCTGTAGGTGGTGGTATTGGATGGACCGGTGCTACAACCTGTGATACTGGGTATGTCGTCTTGCGCAAGTCTCGTGGATTGTTACTTGACTTTACTGACGGTTCACGTTGTAGGGCTACTTGCACTAAGCTTAACGATTGTGCGTCTCAGCTTCCCTTGAGACCGTTCGGGAAGCAGTTACTCAGGCCGTCTGTACAGACTACAGCCAGTGCATTCCCTCAGCAGCGGGTCCAACCACCTCAGACCCCGGCCCCACGGATCCGCCAACAACGTCCGCGCCATCAGGCCCGGTAGCTACCCCTCCTCCTCAAGCCAACTATTGGTTTAGTTTGTGCGCTCGAACCCACTGCATCGGCTCAAACTTCAAGCTGACGATACCTACCACATAGCGGGGATTCGTACACTCAAACAGGCTTCTTACCTAACGAAACCGCTCCTGCAGTAGGAAACCCTCTCGGGAACCCACCGTACCCCGTACGTCTTCATTGTCCCTTCTGTAGCTTTCTCCGTATTGATATTTCTCAGGGATACACAGCGGTCGGCGGCACGAACTGGATCGACGTCGACACAATCGTCTACAACAAGTCCCTCATACTGACGTGGAACTATGCTTACGGCGGAGCGACCATCGACGCCAAGTTGGTCACTCCCTACGAACCTACTGTGCTCTCCCTCACGGACCAAGTCAACCAATTTTTGACCGGCGCCGCGTCGAAGCCTGCTTCGGCGCCTTGGACGAGCAGCAACTCGTTATTCTCGTTCTGGATTGGTATCAATGATATTGGGAACTCGTATTACCAGTCTGGAGATCGTGATGCGTGAGAGGTTTGACTTCGAAGAGAGACAGGATAACGAGCTGAAGTGCATATTAGGTTTTCGGACACGCTGTTGGACGCGTACTTCGCATTGATTCAAAAAATTGTGAGTGTTTCGCATCTCAGTATGTCGTAAGTGATCGCCTCAACAAGATCCCACAGTTGTAAGGAGTCTGACCTCGCTCCCACTGTCCGAGGTTCTCATATCTTTTGCAGCGCCGTGGGCGGACGCAACTTCCTCTTCATCAATGTCCCACCCGTTGATCGTTCTCCCTTGGTGAGTCTGCTATGCCACTGTACCCCACCTTTGCCCCGTTCTCAAGCGCTCTCTCTCAGATGCTCGGGCAAGCCACTTCCGCTCAAACTTTAGAGAAGTCAGTCATCACTGGCTTCAATACGAAGCTCGCCAGCAGGGCTGCAGCCTTCAAGACCGCGAATGCAGGGGTATGCGGCACCAGTCTTCCTGTAAGCCGCTTCCGGTGCTAACTTTCCATTCACAGGTTCAAACCTGGGTCTTTGATTCAAACGCGGCTTTCACCACTGTTCTCAACGACCCTCAAGCGTACGGATTTGTGGATGCAACGTCCTACGGTGGCACAGGCGACTTCTGGGGGTAGGTTGCCGTTTTCCCTCTATCATCTCGCACACTAGCTAACCTCTTTCTTTCCAGCAACAACCTCCACCCAACCAGTAAGCTTCCATCTCTCCACTCTCATAAACGGAGATTGACTATCAATCAACACGCCGCTCAGGCGCGGTCCACGAAATCATCGGTAAGCAAATCGGCCAGCTCCTGGGCAACACGGTCTGGTAGGTGTAGGCCCTTCGCTCGCGGTAGCAATAGCATAATAAAGCATGGTGTTCTCAACATGAAGAGAGGGGATGTGTGTGCAATTAAGAGGTAGTAGTAGTATGTCTGTCTGTCCGACGCAAGCAACAGCCATGAGAGGGGTGATCTATATGCCTGTACTAATGCGCCTTCGTCTCTCCGCCACGAACACCCGAGAGTACGCCAAACGCTGTGGGCGCCGATGTAGGCACCGCAGGGGAAGCTGAAGGAGAAGTTGCTGGTGCAGCGGCAGCTGTTGCAGAACCAGCGTCGGGGGGTGGGAGGGCTCCGGGAGGAGGTCCCATCATGGCAGCAGCAGCACCCCAGAACGTGCTGGGCATGGCTTTCGCCATCTCATCCTGCTCTTGCTTGATCAGCTTCTCGAAGTTGTCCTTGTTGGCGGCGATGTAGGCCTGCTCCTCTTTGTATTGCATCTGCGCCTCAAGACGTTTTTGTTCTAGGTAGGTGAGAGGAACGGGAGAGGAGTTGGCCTATAAACATAGAAACATAGGGAAATCAGTTGCGTAGTGAGACCGAGGAATATAAGAACGTACGGAGCCGGAGCTTCCGCCAAACATGCCGCTGAGGGTGAACGAGCTGGAGGAAAAGCTCTTGCTCTTGTGCTCTTCGATATGCTTCAGCTTAGCTGCGGCCTCGGTCTTGGCGTATTCCAGAGGAATGTCCTTGTCACGATATGACTCCAAAATCGGGCGAACGTCACCTGGCTTGTAGATACCGATCGCTGTAAAAAAACACAGTCGTCAGCAGTGAGCGCAGGATTGTACGATGAACGAGACTGACACTCCAAGAAAGGGATCATAGCAACCAGCCCTCTGTCCTTAGGGTCTCCAGTCCACTTCGGCATGATGATAGCATTCTCCGGTTGTGCAGAGCAGTGCTCAGGATGCGTATCGAGTAGGATTACTTTTGATAGATCACGGTTGAGGTATGTCAAGTCCTGCAGTCGATCATCAGTACACGAATCTAATACTCCAAGAGGAAACGTACTTTGACAGGTTGTCCATTAACAGAGCGTGTAGCATCCCGGAAAAGCTTGTAGGCAATGAAAAATTGGTAAGGATCCAGCTTCTCGAGAACGGGTATAGCTGTCTGTGCAATGACATCAATGTCAGCTATGCTCAGCTCGCGAAATCGTGAACGGTACTTGCATAATGATATTGTGTGGTGAAAATAACGATCTCGTAGAACTGTGAAAGGTACGCCAGGAAGTAATCCACGCCAGGTCGCTTGGCCGTTCTCCAGCCGTGTTGTCGCTGTATAAATATTATTGCTCAACTTCCCGTTCATGGGATGAAATTAGCAATACGCACATCCCAAGTGGACGTGACCAGTAGGTCGTCTATTGACACGAGCAACGTCATTGGCTTTTGATGAGGCGCAGGAAGCGGTGGTGGCAAAAGCTCTTCCCATAGTGGTTCAGTGAAGAACTATGTGTGAAGGATCTGTTCAGGGCAAGAAAGCGGTATGCTAAAACAGAAAAACGTACGCCGAAGATGCTCTTGAATCGTTGTGTTGTCCTTCCCCATCGTGTCGCATTGATGATTTCCAATGACTGCAATTAAAACATGAGGCAAATCCGCCTGAAAACAGTCTCTCCACAACGCACCATTCGTTTATCCTTCAACTCGTCCTCCTCCCACTCTCGTCCAAGATACCACGTCTGCACAGCCGCACCTAGCAAAAGGGCAGCTAACGAGATCCGACCCATGACCCTCCTCTTCCGCTCGATGCTTGACAGCGAATCCTTCGATGACCGCGCTCCCGTTCTCTGTGGCTCCGGCTCCTCTTCCATCGGCGCAATATCGAGACTGGGTAGAACCGACGACTCATTTGGGGCTTCTACTGAAGCCTCCGCTGGGGGTGGGGGAGGCGTAGAAGGCTCGCCAGCTGCAGCTGCCTTCTCTGCTTTCGGCGCTGGAGGAGTGCCAGTCAGACGTGTATTTTTTGGGCCCTTGCTGGCATAGGACCGCGTAGCGTTCAGTAGAACGCCGCGGGTTGCGACCGAGCGGAAGAGAGCAGCCTGCATCTTGCCACAAGCACTGTGACTTTGAGACCGGGGAGAGAGGGAGGGACGAGGTCAGGAAAGAGATGACGGCGGTGGTAGAATTACCCAGCCTCGGCCAGAGCGGAACGGCGTTTAGCCGGTTACTTACAAGGCCACACAAACAAAAATAATGTAGCTTAGATTACGATTGTATGCTATCAATCCGCTCTGATTTACACTGCAGCAGCTCGGACTCTTCGACAGTGTGAATGGTGAGAGACTGTAGAAGATACACAGTGGCATGAATACAGCAAAAGTTGCGGCTTCAGGAGAACGGCAAGCAACTATCCCAAGCGGGCATCGTAAGGACCGATAGACTCCACAAGCATCCAGTGCTTCGCGCCTGCATCTCGATTGTCTCCAGCCGGTGCGGTCAATACCAACGACCAAGTATCTTCGCCATCCTTGGTAGGTGCATGTAAAGCGGGAAGCACGACCGGCGGTAGAGGTGATATGTAGCCAACCGGCGAGTTCGTAACTGCTTGTCCTGTTACCGCGATGAAGCTTCCGTCACTGCGTCACCTGGTCAGAAATTGCCTTCCACACATACGACGAGGATGAGGGTGCTCACTTTGCGAGTGCAATATTCAGAACGCTCTGGACGAAAGATGGAGAGAGAAGTCCGGACCACCGAATACACATCACGTCACCCACGGACAGCTGGAGTGGAGGATCGTATACTGCGAGATACGGATCGACTCTGTCATTTGCTCGCAGCCTGAGAACAGCCAGGTGGTGAATTAAAACAAGTACAATGGAGAGTAACAAACGTACTCACCTCTGTGAATCCAGACTCGCAAGGCCGACCCATTCAAATAATGCCGACACCTCCTCTTCCCAGTCCTCAGTGCCTTCTGATGTCGGTGTTGGTGGAACCGTCGAGAGAGGTAGTTGTGGGACACGGACGGATAATGCTCTTCGGACTTGAGGTATGATCGCTTGATTCGTCGCGTCGACTGGGATCGGCAAATTCGATATGTCGTTGCTGGAAATCACTACGTCCCATGGACCTCTCTTAGCGTCCCAGGCTACCAATGTCGTTTTCGTCTTTTCGCTGTATGGCGTGAACAGATCCGGAGAGGCTTGGATCTTGTCTGCATACTCTCGGTTAACGAGAGGTATACGGATGACTGGAAAAGAACGAAGAAAAATTAGACCAAGGATGCTTGTGCAAAAAACCTCGCAACGCACTATGCATTTCCTTCTTGGGCTTCCAGGGCAATTTACTTCCAACCATTCCTAGTTGTTCGTACGTCTCCTTTCCTACTGCCAAGGAGAGCGTACCTCTCGAATCCAGACACCAAACATCGTCCGAGTTGGCTGCTGAACCAAGCGCGAGCACATTCCTGAAGAGTGAACATGAGTGATAAGATTGAAGCACAGCACGTATCTGATCACTCTCTACGCACCATTTTCCCTTCGCTAGGATAGGTCTCGCATATTCAATGAACCCATTCAACGTCCACCTATGCTTCACATATCCGGTTTTCAGAGACTGAAAGCGCTGCGAGAGAGCCTCGTCGGAAGGAAACACGACATCAAGCTACTAAATCAAGCTGTTAGTACTTATACGCTCCATCAGACAGGAATTGTAGACTTGCCTGGTGTATAAACGGATGACAAGAAGACAAGGTCTGCAGCTTGCTACCCGATTTTCCTGCTGGAGGAGTTGCTCCTGGGACGTGTTGCCCTGAGCTCAGCATAGTCCGTCGCTTCTCCATAAGTGACCGAATGTACTGTGACCTAGCCTCTGGCGGCGTTGGAAACCGTTCGACGGTAAACAGTCGAAAAGTGGTTGTAGTACTGCGGAGTCAAGATGGTCTTTGCAGGTCTTTACCGCCGGGACGCCACTAGGCCAGCGCTTTTTTTGGCGCTGTACCTCAGTCGCCTTTTTCTCCCTTTTCAACTTTCTTACCAACTCTCAACACAAACTCTTCAGCGAATCTTCTTCTTGCCTTGTAACGCAAGGCGCCCAAAAAGATGAAACATGCATATGTACGATCCACTCAGCTTGCTTATGGTGAGTGCACTTACTGTATCCGGGGCCATCGGTAGTCGCGTCATGATTTCATTGACGAATGTTTATCCCGTCCTCGTAGATCTTCCGATTCTTCCTTCCGTGCAATTCTCCCCTGGCGACCGAGCAATATCACGATCGGTCCTCTCCTTAGCACCCAGGAACACGAATCAGACGCGTGGACGGTCCGAGATAACTTGGCCAAGACAGTATCTGTCGCCACAGTGTCGTTCAGGTGCTGCACCCCCATATCTGTGAGATGAAGGAAGCTGTCCGAGCTTTCGTTGCTCGAATTATAGGTGAGCTCGCAGTTTGGGGCCTGCCGTCGCAGATCCTTGTATTGAACTTGCTTGTAACGCGTCCCACAGAGACCCAGCGTTGATTCCATGATTGCATCCTGGTGATGTATATGCGTCTAATTATAGCGACGCCCACGAAAAATAACGCGGGTCGCCAGCGCTACCGGCTTCATAAAACTCCATGAACCAAGCACCGAAACCATCCTCCCCATCTTGTTCTCGGTTCTCACCAGCTTCGTCCCTCCTCCAGGCTCCAGCCCGTCTGCCAGGACACCGACAGGACGTAGACGTTCGCCCGAACGTCCCTCCTCCCCTCTCTCATTTAAACCCACTCTCTCTTGGAAACACATTCTTTCCCTGTGACTTCGCTTGCGCCTCCCTCCCCAAGAAACCTCGGGGCACCCAAGCAGACACTCACATCTATCCACCATGAAATACACACTTCTCCCGGCACTTCTCTCCCTCGGAGGTGCATACGCCATCACCCCGAACAACATCATCAGCCCCGCATCCATCTCCGGCTCCCTCAGCGCGCTCAAGTACACCAACGTTGGTGGCAGCGGGTCCTACAACCAGGTCACCAACATGATCCAGGGTGCATGGCCCTCGTGCACGGCCAATCCGTCTTGCATCACCTCGCCCAAGCAGGTCAGCGGCCCTCTCGCGCCCTTCGACGAAGAGATGACCGCTGTGCTGAGGGGTCCGATGACCCTTCATAACATTGCGGTGTATCAGCCGTCGAACTCTTCTGCGGCGACGTGGAAGAGAACGAGTTCGTGGCAACAGGGGTCTGCACCCGACAATCTGGTGTTCATGAACAACAAGGGCGGAGGAGCGAGCGGAGAATGGGACAGTACGTGACTTGTTTGAGCATTCTGAATGATGAGCTGTTCCGTTGAAATAATCTCCCGTACAGCCTGCGGTGGAAACAGCCAATCTTACTCTAACGGAGACTTCACTGATGCCGCTGCATCGCCCAATGCCGACACCTACAGCGCAAACCTTCCCGGTACTCAGGAAGTGGTAAGTGGACGTCTTTTACTGAATGCTCTTCTCGCCACTGACACTTCCTCCCCCAGAACATCGTCACCGGCACCTCCTGCGCAGACGTCCCTTGCGACGGCTTCGCGCGCGGAACCGCCTCGCACGGATGGTCTGGCTCCAAAGCCTTCATCTTCGAATTCGACATGCCCTCCGACGGGTCCTCCAACCCCCCAGCCATCTGGCTCCTCAACCAACAAGTCGTCAACGCCGCGCAGTACGGATGCAACTGCCGTGGTATGGGTGGTTCAGGCGGGTGTGGCGAGCTCGACGTGTTCGAGGTCCTGCCTACGAACCTCCAGCAAGGTATCACCGAGATCTACTCGTTCAAGGGTGCTACTGGTGGAGGCGATGGCAACTTCTGGGCGAGGCCTACGAGCGGGACCGTCACGTACATGGCCATCCTGGACGTCCAGACGGATTCCATCTCCATTCAGCGTTTGACGGAGTGGGACTTCACTCAAACCCAGATCACGAGGAGTATCGTGGACGGATACCTCACTGTCCCCTCGATGACCGTCAACTTTGGTAGCCAGAACTCGCGCAGGGCGGAGAAGAGGTCTTGGATGCACCGCCGCCACCTCCACTGAGCCAGGACGCCGATACCACCGCGGTTGTACTGAGTCTTCTTTCGATTTGGGTTTTATCGAGTTCGTCGTTCATATACCCAGAGCTGGGCATCTGGCTGTTCCTTCCTCGTCACTGTGCTGCGTATACTGTAGTGTTTGTTCTCAATACACCTTGCTTAATGATACCCTATTTACTAAGAACTCCATTCGCATGAAGATCTATCGCGCTGGTCATACGATGCTTGTACGATGAGATGCATAACCAATACATGAAGCAGGAAAACATTAGCTAACGAGACATGATACGGAGTACATTTGCGTCAGGACGAGACTTTCACTGACTCTCTGACTGGGTATTCCAAGAATAAGGGGCCTGTGTCTGCAGTTGCAGTGGCGTATAGCGGAAACTGATCCCAGACCCTGTACTCTCCTGAGAATCAGACTGTGAACGAGAGATAGGCTGACTCCCCGTCCGCCTGTTCTGGTTCGACGGACCAGCAGCAGCCGAGATGGGAGGAGAGACGGAACCAGTAACCGCTTGGGTGAGCTGCATCTCCACGTCGTCTGCCGAGGCATCGGAACCCCGAGATACAGAATTCCGACTACCTCGACGCGAGTAGCCAGCTACTTCGGCCAGTGTATGTGTCGTGTTCACCACCATGTCAGAGAGGGTTGGAGACGGGTTTGCAGAGATGAGAGGAGGAGAGGGTGAGGAGAGGGCGTTGTAGTCCGAGAACGACTTTCTACGTTTTGCGGCAGGTGTCTCGGGAGGGGAGGCGGTACTTGGAGATGGCCGTAGGGGTGAGGAAGACGCGTCTTCTTCAATCTTTTCGATCTTAATAAGACGGTCTGCCGTCTGGGACGTATGTGAACTAGATGGGTCCGGGGTGCGGGATGGACGCGAGCCCGACGGGTTTTCAGTGCTGACTGTTGCAAGGTGCTCAGAAGCGATTCGCGAAGAAAGTGGGTCGTACGCACCAGCTTGTTCACCCTCCGCTTTCTGTTCGGTAAGCCACCTATCCCAGTCTACCGCTTTCACTTTCAGCAGATTGTTTAGATGCGTGGTATGAAGGTGGTCCGCGAGGCCGCGTTCGGTAGGAAATTTGCTTCCACATTTGTACCAGTTGCAACGGTGGGGAATCATGGTACGACTTGAGGCTGTGGATTCCTGGAACGACCGAGGCAACGACAGACCAGGCTATCGCGTCGAGCCTGAGTATGATATCGCTCGCAGGAACAAATGATCACTGTGCGGGATCGCGTACTGTGAGAGAGGACGGAACGTGGATGGAATGAGCCTGGTGTGGCGGCGGCAGGTTCGCGGCAGGGGCTGAAAGCGTGACAGTAGCGCGTCTGTAACACTCACATGATCTGTGACGTTGGAAGACATCGCTGTCACACCTCCCCAATGCTGTCTTTTCTTGTCCCTCCAAACCAAAGCACAAAAGTTCGTGGCAGTTCACGATCTTGGGTCGCATCGTCTCTCATGCAGAGATGCAGGAGATCCCAGATGATCCAGTCGACGTTTGCTTAGACTTCGCCGCCCACGAGATGTGCATCTTCAGCGTCGTCAAATTCACTCTCACATAGGCGGCGGCAGAAGGCTCGAAATTGAGCTAAGCGTTGACACATTGCCTCATTGCATCATGTCCGAATCTTTCGCAGAGCTGGCTGGGAAGTTGGTGAAGTCGGTCTGAATTGTACGTGGATTCGTGCTTCATTTTTGTCTGGATTTCATGTCACTGATGTCGTGCACAGCGCGTAGTAAAGCTGAGAATATTCGAATGATCATCTGGCAAAGGCCTCTCAACGAACGTGGTCTAATCTGAGGTGACCAGAGCCAACTGGTATTGGTTTGCTGCGTTCAGTGGCAAATGCCACGCCTCGGATACAGCCACTATGATGCGCGGCCGCGTGTCATAAACGATGTACGAGCGGCCTTGCCGGAAGCCTATAATAGAGTACTGCGGTCGGCAGTCTTAAAGCTCCTGCTCTTCGAACCCTGTCCGCTCTTGCTCTCTTTCTTTCTTCTCCCTTTTTCTGCTCCTCTTTTCTTCTTTTCTTTTCTTCACGATGGCTGAAGAGACTGTTCCCACGAGTACAGTGCGTCCACTGTCAGTTCTGCCATCCGCACCTCTTGTTCACTCACACTGTTCTCAGGGAAGCTCGCCGAGCACGAAGACGATAATCATTGCGTCTGTTACCGCGACTGGGGCTATAATCTTGCTACTAGGCACTGTTATCCTTGTCACAATATGTCGGCGGCGACGAAGACAGCACGTCCAGGTCCCAACCGATGACCCTGATTCCGATGCGTTTGACCCCGAGACCATTCGCCACAGCACTCCTTCTCGTCGTCAATCCCATTCACGCAACAAACGTTCCATCGATTCCATTTCTGACCGGCCCTTACTTAGCGACGATAACACTCTTGTTTCTCGTTCTTCTCCTCCCCTCTCATATGCGGATCGTGCTGGCAAGCCTCGCCAGCACTCCAACCTTCGTTATGCTCAGACGTATCATGGTGACTCTGTCGACAGTGAGATGACTCTCACAGCCCTTCCCTCATCTAGTCCCTTGTTCGATACCAAGGGCAAAGATCAAATGATCCAGCTATCCACTGGCCTCACCATTCTTTCTCCTACCCCGCCCCGCTCTCACGAAGACGAAGAGTCAGTCGACTCGCATGCTGCTCCATCCACCATCGAACTCCCCAATCCTTTCGCCGAATCTATCGCTCCTTCATCTGCGTCCGAACGAGACCCCAGTGATCTCTCACGAAACACGACTGATGTATCGTCGTTGACAACGACAACCAGAGCCAACGCTCACACTCCACTGGTAGAATCTCCGAAAGAGCTTTCCAAGCCTACTCCCCTTCCAGATCTCACCAGCGGTAACGACGCCGATGTCCATCCAGAAGTGGTATCCCCAGCAGAAATCCTCCCTGTTCCCTTTCCAGCAAAGTTGCACTCTGCCTCGCTTCTCTCGCCTGTGGCGACTCCGTCATCCCCTAGGAGCCCACTACCATCGCCACCGCCCTCCGCGTCTCGTCATCACAGCGTCCTAAACGCTGTCATCCGGCCGCTACCACGGGCGCCCACCCAAAAAGCGCAGCTCACGCGCAACAAGACTGCCAAGAGCCAGTCTGCGGACATGCGCATCGCTGTGCTGAACAACTCCGCTTCGTCGAAAGACAATCTGAAGCGGTCTCTCGACGCCGAGTCCGAGGCGGACTCAGCATCCATGTACTCGCAAGCCTCTGCACCAGGCAGCGTTTGGTCGGAACTCGTGAACCCGCATGATTCCGCACCGAGCAGCAAGTCCAGCACACTGGTGTCGACTCCTGCAGACGATCTCAAAGTGAATGAGTTTGCCCTGCTCGTAAACCCGCACGACCGGAACGTGGCCTCGGTGCGTCGAGACACCTTCGCCGGGGGCGCGCGCGGAGGACGTCCGCGACCTGCGCGGTCCAACACCACGAACAGCATCGCCACGCCCACACCTTCTGCTTCTGGATCTAGTAACAGCTCCCGAACTACGACTCTATCGCCTCTCGCTGAGAACGCAGATCCAGGGAGTGCAGCGGCGTCGATGCGGTTTGCGTTGGCCCAGGCTGTCGAGGCCGCCCGACGCGATTCGCTGTACCATGCTGAGTTGGAGTTGGAGATGCAGAAGCGGGCTATGCTGCCACTTCCCAGTGGGCTGGCTGAGGCGGACAGGCCGACCTCGGGGGTGTCGGTTATCTCGGCAGACGTCGAGCAGTTTGAGCAGGATATGCAGTCGTGGTTGGCGTCTGCGCGGGTGGCGAGCCCTACGGCACTCCGGTGATCTATCAGGGTAATGAGTTGCAGTGTCCGGAATTGGGTGAGAGGAGGGGCATGAGGAGATGGAGGTTTGGGCGGCGTCCCGGGTGGCTGGTGCTTCTGATTTGCGGTGCTTGGCTGGGAGGGCTGAGGTGGATGGTTCTGAACATTACTACGACTCCGTTCTGTTTCTCGAACACGTTCTGAACACTCGGACTTTCTTGTCACGACCGCTGCATACTACGACATCTGGGACTATCTACACATTGGGCATGAGGGTCTATTATCGTACATCACTGTTTGTTGCATACTACCACATACCACTATTGCATAGCTAATTTATTCACCCACTCCACTCGTTACATAGCATTAGAGAATACTTTGTATATACCCCGTTCTATATACCAGCCATTCTTCGTGGCCAGCCGGAGGCAGCGGACCGCTTCTCGTACGTGGCGCCTACGTGATGTGCATATGTTCTTGACCTGGACCATGGCAACCACCATGTCGACGTTCCTTTCCGGAGAATCCTCATCTTTTCAATCCCACCCTTGAAGGTTCTCAATACACATTTCATCACACATCCCGATATTCTCGTTCTGTACAGGACAGAAGACAATATGAACAGGCTTAGCCTTCTCACACGGAACCCCGGGCGAAAAACTCGTTCCTTGCCTGACGACATCCTCTAACGCCGACGTCCATCCAGACAATTAGCTCTTCGTCGTCGTTACATACATCTCCAGGGCGACCATACAGCACAATTATTGCGGCCTGTCTTGAGTACCTGGACGGGAGGGATGATCAAGGAATGTCTAAAGACACCGTTATTGTGTGCTGCAGTCCCGGTGGCACACTACTACATTCAGAATATGACAGATTGGCCGAGGTGAGCACGCTGCTTACAACCCGTCTTCGTGGCGAACAATTGTTTGACAAGGTTGGTTTACAGATACGGGGACGAATATGCTATATTCCCTCGTACAGTCTCGAACGACGAAGGACTATAAAGCTCGACAGAATGGACTAGTGACCAGCTCACAGCAAACGGCTCGACTTTTCGGTTCCTCCCTTCCCCCGTTCCTTCTTTCTCTCTCGGGATATTAGCCTCTCAAGTGCCAGGATGTTGACAACATGTATCATTTCGCTTCTCTCACTGGTGGTGTCGAGCGCAGCGAGCATTGTTCCTCGGGCGAACCCCGCGTCCATTCAGCTAAATTGCCAGAAAGTTCCGAGAGGACAGATGTGGCATGCGAAACGAGGGGGACACGATGGAGGCAAGGGCTCGTCTGGACAGAATGGCGTGGATCCGTCGCAAGTACCATTGCAGGATTGGTTCAAGGGAACAGATTTGCAGTACGCCTTTGCCTATTCCTCTGTTCACTTCGAATGAAATCTGATCCAGAGTTGCGTTTGTGTAGATGGTTTGGTGAGATCGGAGTCGGAACGCCACCTCAAAAGTTCAACATAGTTTTTGACACTGGTAGCAACACACTTGAGTTTCCAAGTACACCTCAGAACGATATCTCCTCCGACGCGCGTGTCTGATCATTTTTGACGCAGGTGTGGCATGCGGTGCACCATGTGCGAAACAACGCCAGTTCGACCCATCTAAGAGCTCGACCTTCGTTGATGGCGGCCAAGAGCAAACACTAGTCTTCCTCACCGGAGGTACCACCCAGCCCGTCATTGGCAACGACACCGCTCTCACTATCCGTAGTGCCACGGACACCGTGAGCATCGGCGGGCTGTCTGTGAAGGACACGCCAGTGTTCTTGATTATCAACCAGACGGCTACGTTTGCTGACAATCCTTACGATGGCATTCAAGGTTTGTTCTCAGGTTCTGTGCAATTTTGTATGGTGCTGATGTAGGCACTTCGTGCGCAGGCTTATCATCGGATGCGGTCGGTTTCATGGGTGGGTTGATTGCCCAGGGACTGCCTTCGCTCTTCAGTTTGTACCTTACCCCGGATAAGGTCGGTCAAGCCAACCTACTTCTCGGCGGGATTGACCATTCGAAGTTCAAAGGTAGGTTGATTCCTCGTTGTACTGTTTTCTATAGCTTAAATACTCTTACTTAATCGCAGGAGACTTGACGTACGCGTCTTTACCGTCGCCTGCCTTCGGCGAATGGGTCTTATTGTCCTCCAACTTGAAAGTCAACGGCAACTCACTCAAGGTCGCCAACAACTCGCGCTACATGATCTTTGACTCCGGTACCAGCAACATGATCCTTCCTCAAGCCGACGCAGAGGTACACAAATACGTACAGCTCTCAGCCGCACTCTGTAGCTAACGCCTTTCCCCAGGCCGTCTACGCTCAGATTTCCCCAGACATCAAACCAAACCCTGCCGTGGCAGGGACCTACGGCATCGCATGCTCGAAGATCCCCAAGTTGCGCGCCGAGATCACTTTCACGTTCACCTCGCAATCTGGCCGGCCCTTCGACATGACGATCCCCAGTAGCGAGCTCAGTGTCGGTCCGTTCGCGGGGAACCCGAGTTTGTGCCAGACGCTTATCAACGCGGACCACTTCACGCTGCTTGGAGGTAGTTTTTTGAAGCATTATTATACGGTTTGGGACATTGCGGGGCAAAGGATTGGGTTCGCGAAGAACGGTATGCCGTGTGATTCTCTACAGGTATCAAATACTGACTTAACTTTTCTTTTGTTTCCACTTCCTCGTCTTTGTTAGGTCTCTGAGACTTTTGCATGGACACAACGAACACAAGGCTGTGCCAGGTGCAGTGTACAGACTCTGCAGGGCAACGCGTCAGGACAACGCCTTGTCTCTCCTCCAACATCGATCGTGTTTCGGGCCATTTCGGAAGCATTTACAGTATACCGGACACTCTCCATCTACCTCATTTCTTCGGGCTCTTGCTGGCATTTCTCTCGACATCTGCATTTCTGCATTTCTGTACCATTACAGCATCACTCACGCCGCCCATACCTCTTCTCTTGTCGTAATTCGCATGCACTTTCTGATGTTTTTCTCGTCATCGTTCAGCTGTGATGAAACAAAATTAGCATTCAACATTCTATCTTTGCGTGCTGCGAGTGACGTTGAAAAGACCGGGTTCGAACTCTGTGCTGTCGGCGACGGCTCCATACATCGCTGTGGGTGGCAAATTTACAGCTCGGGACTGGTATAAAGATCTGTATAAAGATCTGATGACGTCACTTGCGTCCCACAAGCCGTGGCCGCAGAAAAAGTCCAATTTCTTAGCTCTTTCCGATTCATTTCAATCCCGGGGGTGGTCTTTCAACCATCGTCGTACTACAGGAGGCATAGGACACGCGGTGCTCTCTCCTTTGTCCCGCGTAGCGTCGTAGAATGCTTGGCAGCAGCGATACAACTCTCGCATCTCTTGACTACATTTGTCTGGGGAGTAGGTATTCTTGCCTAGGCACGTTTGGAGAGAGCAAGCTACAGATAAACTATTCAGTTACGTGCTTCGCAAGAGATACAGACGAGTCAACCTTGCTTTTGGCAAACTGGTTCGGAAGAGGGAGGTTGCTTCGTAAACCAAAAAAAGATTAGTACGGGCGAAGTCTTCACCCTCACAATCAGACTGACCTTCGCCATGGAGATATGCAGAGATAAACACTCAGTAATACGACTCAAACTTTCTTGGAGGTACTGAACTGTGATACGAATCCAACGAGATGGTGGTGGTTCAGTTGAGAGCAGTGTGGCGCTCGCAGGAACCGACCCGGACTATCGGGGCGATCTGAGATCCAGATCTAAGATCGCTTCACCGCCGCGCGCTTAACTCATGCTCCTAAATGCGACGCTCACATTTTCGACCTCCCCTCGAACTCACGTTTTCTAAATTCTGTCTGCAAATTTTCTTGAATCTCACTGTGCTCATATTGCTGCGATGTACGTGAACGACCCGATCTCCGATCTCCTCTCACTGGCGCTTGGCATGGCTCACCAGAGCGACACGTTTCACGCTGCCAGTGAGGCGGATGTCCGTCACCTGGTCTCCGGGCAATACAGGACTGAACGGAATCAAATTTTCAATATCATGCTTCCGGCGCTCTGAAACCTTCAGGAGCTGAAATCGAGCTGAAACACGGGTACAAGTGTACAGACTTTGTGGCGGTGTCCAAGCTCAGTCGTCTGCACCGATCTTATTAAGGTAACGCTGGGCCCCCGCCCCCGACTTCCCGCTCTTTTGTATCTTTCGCACGTACTCTGACGTTCACCACGACGGCCATCTAGTTTTCTCGTTCTTCCACTTCTTCTCACCGCTAGGTTCTCGCTGGTTCAACCAGTGCACTTGTCCATATGTCGTCAACAGATGACCCTACGGTGAGCAGCATAGCTTGCCTCTCCTCATCTTCAGCTTGACTGAACCCTTATTAGGGGCAGCAAGATCATGGCGGCATATCTGGCGGGGCCCTTGCAGTGGCTATTGCATTGCCAATTATTTTTGGAGTCGCAGTGCTCCTCGCCATTCCTTTCCTCATCGCCCGGCACAAACGACGAAAAGCTCAGAAGGTGGAGGCTATGGAGAGGGGGTTGGATTTTAAATCGTTCAGTCATCGACGGACCATGTCGGATATGTCAGATACAGACAAGCCTTTGCTCTTGACAGAGAGTCCTCCTCCGCAAGCTTTCGGACGCTTGCCCTCCTTGTCACCGGATCCTCGCGGTCAAACCACGTTTGGATTCTCGGACAGACCAGCGACCCCAGGAGCTCACGGTCAATGGTCGAACATCTCTTTGACGGCGCCACGCGATAGCGTTGACAGGAAGATTTCGCAGGAGAAGTTGGCAGATCTGGCGAACATCCCGATGCCTTCTCCGCCAGCATCGTCCAAGAAGCTGCCCCCAATCATGCTGTCGATTCCCAAGCTCCCTGAACGTCCTGTCACCAGCATCGTATCTAAGCCCATCGATCTAACTGCAACCACAGATCTCCTTCACCGACCCTCATTCCTCACCAAGCCCCGCGCTGCGCCCCCAATACCTGGCGCGCTGAAAGCAGGAGGCCGAAGCCGTCGCGGTCGCCCGGACATGCGCGGTGCCCTGCTCACGCGCATGGCGACGAAGCGGTCAAGATCTCAAGGCGACCCAACAGAGGATAGCCCTGTCTCCATCTACTCCCAGGCGTCCATCCGACGCGGCGACACCTACAAGTATTTCCCTAAACGTCGTGGCGCCGAAGGAGACGCAGAGGTCCCGCCTGTGCCCCCCATCCCTCAACCCTTCGCCAAGGATACCGACTCGCCGACGGATAGTACCCGCCGTAATAGCTACTCGGGCCTACCTTCACCTACGCATCATGTCTTTCACGAAGAGTCCGACCTCGCCTCGCCGTCTTATGTTCTCCGCCACCCCCTCTTCCAAGACGACACTGCCCTCCCGTCACCCGAAGCTTCCCTCGTCTCCAACAGCCGCTGGTGGTCGAATGTTTGGGGCTCGTACATCCCCTCATCACCGACCAATCCCTCGCCCACCCAAGCCACAACTGGTGGACTAGGGTTCCCCGTCGGGCGTCGAGCGCTGCACCATACGTCCTCAGAGAACAGGCTGAGCGTGCATCCTGTCACTACAAAGGATGCGCCGTGGTTCCACGCGATGCCCGAGTACGGTGTCGTGCACGAGAACTACGCGCAAGCCGGCCAGGTTATGGTCGCGGCGTGGAGTTCGGAGATTGGGTGTGGAGATGAGAAGGTTGAGAGGGAGGCGAGGCGGTTGCCACCTCCACCGGGCATGCCTGTTCCTCAGCCTGCTATTGCGTCTTCATCTTCATCGTCGTCATTGCGGTATTGATGATTTATTCCTTTCATGGCGATGCGTTGCTTCGTAATGTCTTCTTCTTCCTCATGAGCAGTCGTTTTGTTTAGAGCACCGACGAGTTTTACGATTCTGAATGATTCATAACTTATTTTTGATTTCGTACGGACATGATTCCTTGCTTAGCCCCCTTCTGGATGTTGTTTGTTTCACATACTGTAGTGTACCATAGAAAACTTAGTTGTCACGTATAACACGCTCTCTACCTTCCAACCTTGTTGCATGGGCATTTCAGGATCATCGATCAAGTGTGATACCGAAGGTTTACGCGTTTACAGCTAGATCATCGTATTTACCTGGTACAAGCAAGGCACGAACACAATCCATCACAACTCCCTATATCCCATGCACTCGAAACACCTCGTCCTTCCCTTCGAACACCTCGCCTCAAACTTCTCAACCGCGAAGCCAGCAGACCTCCCCTCAAAATACCGCAACATCTGATGCGGCAACGACAACCTCAGCTCTTTCACTCTCCTCCCGTTCGTCTCCCTTCTCTTCAGCGCATCCTCCAATTGTGACAGTGTGTTCACACTGGGATGGAAGTTTTCTGGACACTGCTTGTCGTCGCATATCGCTAATGTCTTGAGGTTGGGAAAGAGTAACGGCGCGCGGGCACCGTCTCGGAGCCAAGCGCTCGTGTTGGATTGAAAGAGGCTGTAGATCCCACGTCGGAGAACGCGGTACGAGAATGAGAGGGAGAGGACGCTGACGGTGAGGGAGTCGAGGGCGCTGAGGTGCCCGAATGCGTCATTCCATGATTCCGGGGAGTTAATTTCGGGTATACATAGGTGGAGAGTGCGCGTCGAAGGAGGAAAGAGACGATGGGCCAAGGCGGAGGGCGTAAGGGCGTTGGGACGATGACCTGCTTGTGGTGAAGACCGAAGGCTGAATGAATACTGGGCGTGCGAGCCTGTCTGAAGGTCATGTGGGGATGGTATGCCGGGCCAGAGGTGAGCGGAGATGGTATGTCCTGTGCGCTCTGAGAACTGCGAAACGAGAGAGCAGGCCTCGAATGTGCGGGAAGCCGGAGGTTGGCCAAGGGACAAATAGTCGTGCTGCATGTTTCCGTAGACAGCTCTGACAAACGTATCCACGCCCGTAGTAGCCATGAGCGCATCATCGTACTGTCCTTGGAACTGGCAGGACACTTGGGCGCTGCAGGGAAGGACCAGCCTGTCCAAAATAGCAGTGAAAGGGAAACTTTGCCGCGATGTACAGTAGACGAGCTTCAAGACGCGCAGACAAGGAAAATCGACGATATCATCCCTGGACGTCTCCTCATCTATCCTCCAACACGAATCTCCCGATACGCGTTGTATGATCTCCAAGTGCTCCAGTAGCGGGATGCGCCTCAGCGTGGACAACAGTGATCTGACTGTGAACATCCCAGCTTCTTCAATCACCAGTCTGCGGAGCGACGTCTGGCACGCATATTGGATGTCCGCCCAGAGCGTGTGTCCCAGGTGGAGTTCCTGTATGTTCGGAAGGACTCTCAGGCGCGCGCCCGGTATCGGACAACGGTGTTCATGGACCTGGGTGCGAAGTGTTCGTAGCTTGGGTAATGGAACTGCCATAAACAAGTTAAGCATGCCCATGAGCTGAACGGGGAGGTCGTGCCAAAACTCGAGTGACGCGAGCCGTTTCATCTGTTGCAAGACCAGAGCAAAACAAGCCCTATCTTCAAGAGTCCGGCGAGAATTCCCATAACGGAGTGCGACAGGGAAAATGACATGGAGAGGAAGGAGCCTGGAGCGGGGAAGAATCATCTTGAGAATGCTTTTCCTGAAGACGACTACATGTGTCCAAAGGCTGGCTCGTGTATGAGTCACGGTGAACCACCAGTGGCAAACATGGGTGTAACGAAGCCAAGCGTACGGTGGGGACAGGCTCCAACGTTCCGACACTTGTATATGTGGGCGCAGTCCTTCTCGATAGTCATTGAAATGATCAGTCACGAGAAGTCTGAAGACCTCGACCAGGACGTCCTCCGGTAGCGAGTTAATGGGGGAGTGGTGATTGTGCAGTCGTGTGCACAGGAGGGGAGCTTGTGGAGAAGAAGGCGCGTCTTCTTCAAAATTTAGGGCTTCGTCCACAATGGCGGATGACGGGAGTGGCGTGGTCCCACTCGATGATGACGAGGACGAGGCAAGGTCATTGACGACAGTGGAGAATGGGACGTCTATTCCTGCACCGTAGAGGGAAGACACAGAGGCCAAAGAGGTTGGGGAGGTAGGAGGTGAATCGAAGTGCGTGCTCCATGAATGTACGCTGAGTGGCACAGGAATGACAAGACGAGAGCGATGCTTGTGCGTACGGGCCATTTGGCGCGAGCGGGGAATTGCTGGTAGTTGATGGGTGGTTTAGTCTCGAATCATTCGCAGAGAGTGCACTACATACCTCCCCATATCCAACGCCACTCGAGCGGATAAAAACAGCTAGCGCAAGCAGGACCATGACGGATCAAGACCGTTGTTATTGCGTCTTGCGCCTGCGTCCCTCCCGCGCCCCTCCCAGATCATTACGTGGTGGCGCCGTCCACAGCCATAGAATAGCAGAGCTCGATGAAGACGAGTACAAGTAGGATACTTGGGCCTCTGACACGAGTAAAATTGTGCTGACATTGCGCCTTGTTTGTATGCTGAGGCCATTGGGTTCAAGTTGACGACCGTTGCTGGCGCTCTGAGCCCGACGCTGCTCGAGGTTACGGGTCTGGTTGTGGCGATTTCATCCTGTTCCGCCGTTGAGTTACGCGGGTTTTACATGCTGCTCCCTTCTGTCGTTGATACGGCCCGCAAAATCAGCCAGACGACGCGTAACCCAAAGGTCAGAACTCACGACATAGTGACAGCATCTCCGCACGACGGAAGGGCTCCCGTATTTCCAACGTTTTGCACCTCGTTGCAGCTGATACTTCTGCCACGTCGAGCATCGCAATCTGGGGTTGGGAAAGCGGTGTAAGATGTCGAAGGTCAGTCAGCAAATAAACGCGTAATATGGAGGACGGTGCTCACCATTTCGTACTTGAAGTACGACTTCCATCCAAGCTCGAATCCCACCATGCAACCATGATTAGCATCCTCCTAATCAATTGCAGTACTTGGAGATCGAATTGTTGCCACGGTAGAATAGTGAGGGAAAAGACATGGAAGTGATGGGGAAGAGGATGAGCGTCCTGGTCCGTCGCGGTGGTGGTAAGGTCGACTGACCGCGCCTATTGACACGCAGTGCTCGACATTCTCGCCACAACGATTCGAGTATCAAAAACGTAAAGTAGACCAGTAGTATGTGTTTGATACAAGTAACGTGTTGATTGACTTCCAAGGTAGTACAAATCTCAAGAAGAAAAACAAACCTGGTGACGATAGCTATGGGCAGTACTACTACATACAATGACTTGTAATATGACTGTGAACAGACTGGAACGATGGAATGAGAGAGCCGTGATCGGTATTCGAATGAGATGGATATCATGGTGCTCAAAAGACGATTTCTTGAGTCAGGCTGACTAAACGCAAGAGAGATGTTAGGGGTCTTAAGAGAAGACTGACGAGCGATAAGCCGGTGATCAAGATATTGTGTCGTTCACTTCCAAGGCCCATTGGAGACCTTCCCCCACCCTCCGTTCGAGCTGATGACACTCTTCCCGTCTTCTTCTTCCACTTGGTCCGCCCAGCTCTTGTTCGCCCCCTTCGGCGCGTCGTCACTTGCCCATACCTCGGCTCCTGCCCGACCACGCTCCTCCTCCTCTTCCGCATCTCCCCCATCCACAGTCCTCGCATCGTCATCATCTTCCTCGTCCGTGTAACCATGAACGGAAGGCGCGCGACTGCCCCATGGCCCATTGGACACATTACCCCATCCGCTGCTAGCGGTGGACGCCACACTAGATGGGCCTTTCTTCTTTCCTTCCGCTCCGCCTCCGCCTCCGTTGTTAGATCCAGGACCCCATGGTCCATTCGAGACGTGACCCCATCCGTTCGATGAGACGGAAGAAGGGCCTTTACCGCGCGTACCGGCACCCGGAGGCGGTCCCCAAGGTCCGTTGGAGATTTTACCCCATCCACCAGACGAGACGGACGAAGGCGCCTTCTTGTGGACGGCATTCGTGCTTGGTCCACCTGCAGACGGGCCCCAGGGGCCGTTAGAAGGGTTACCCCATCCGCCAGTGGTACTTGCGCCGTCAGAGGTTGGTCCAGCTGTCTTCGGAACGAACGGCACGGGTTCCATCAAGGGAGCGGCGACAATGTTCATTCTACGACCCTTCGCTGGGCGGGCTGCCGGTGCCCCGCCATCTGCAGAGGGTGAGATGGGATTGGGTGATACGGAAGAAGAAGCAGCGCCGGCAGGAGCTCTGCCCCAAGCACCCTCGGCGATGGTTGAAGTAGGAGGTACGAAGTGAGCTGGAGTGCTGCGAGCAGGAAGCATGTTGTATTTGGGCTTGACGCCTGAAATGAAACATAATCAGCTCCAGGACCACATTTGCTTTTCGAGAGTAAGTGCTCACCGCCATCTCTCTTCTTCTTCTCCCTCTCGGCAGCCTTCTTCTCCATCGCAGCCCGCCGATCAGACGCCTCCTTCGCCCTCTCCTTCTCGCGCTTCTGTGCCTTGTACTGCTTACAGATACCCTTCTTGCACAATTTCCCGTGGATTGTGCACTCGATCTCAGGCTCCTTGTTCAAGCTGTCTTCATCATCCTTGAAGACGTAACCGGCCCATTCCAACTGAGGCTCAGCAGGTGTGGCTTCGACGACCTCTACAGGTGCCTCTGGACCATCAAAGTCCTGGAACACACGTGTACGATTGAGCATCTCCCCGTCATTCTGGCCGGCTTCCCATAGATCATCGTCGAAGGAGAGTGTGGCCATTGCATGGGCGATCGCACCTCCATCATGAGCGGCAGGCGTGGCTTGACCAGAGTCAGAGCTAGAGGATGATGAGCCCGATGCAGCACTAGAGCCTCGGGTCAATGCAGGGGGGACACCGGGCCAGTCGCCTTCTGCTCCAGCAGATAATGGAGAAGTGGAAGACGGCGCTTGACCGCTGCGGGCCGAAGCTGTAGGGATCACGAGAGGCACGGGACTGTTGATGCCAGGTGGGAGGACTGGTCCAGCCGGACTCGATATGCTGCGTGCAGCTGAAGGCGCAGCATCATCAGATCGACTGTTACACATCGACTTGCAGTCAAATTGAGCGGGACTTACGAGCATTAGGTCGAGCAGCGCCAGATGCGAGCGTCGGCACGCCTTTCGCATGACCTGCTTTAGACGACCCCGGGGCAGAGGCGCGACCTGGTGCACCCTTACCCCACGCACCCTTCGCGGCCATTGACGGGGTCTTGCCTTCTGCCTCTTTCAGTTTGAGCCATTCCGGAGAGCCCACTAGAACAACGCAGGTCTAGCGAATCATCACGTCTCATGTGATGAACACGTACCGGGCGGAAGACGGACAGGTGGCGGAGGAGGGAAAGACTTGACTGGAAGAGGACGACAGAGGGGAGCGTTCGTCTTGTCTTCTGGCGGAGTAGCACAGTAGGATGACTTCGGATAAGGGTATTTCACAATCCTGAGGGAAATTCAAGCGTTAGGACGCGTCGCGACGCGTCAAACGCGGCCACTCACTTGTTGTTGCGCTTCCAAACATCGAACCATTCCGATTGAACATCCTTCCTCAGCCAACCTTCGCGTAGCGAGTATTGAGTGCGAATTTGAAATGAATTCGCATATCGGACGTACCGTGCTTCTGCACCTGTCTTCCTGTGCTGAACGTGCAGTAGAAGATCTGGGAAACCTTGTCCTTATCCTCTTGACTGGGGGATCTCAAGAAATCGATCCACTTGTGTTCGCCCAGAAGTGAGTCCCAGTCGTTGAAGGAACGGTCGACCTCGATAATGATCATGTTCGGAGCCTACGGAAATAGCGATCACGATCAGATCTACGGATGCAAATCGCGTCTGCAGTAGAACGCACCGATGGTTTGTGGAAGACCGCGAGGAGTGGATCGGAGTCCATGCAGGTGGCCAGCCAGTAGACACACTGCTTGAGGTCTCCGAGAAGCTCCATGTTCGCATGAAGCGGGTATGGTGAGACCACAGTGAGGTACCTTGGCTCATCGGGGCCGGGCGACGGGGTGCGGGGGCGCGCGGGCATCGTCGACGAAGACTAGCGCATACAGAGAGTAGAATCCGGAGATGGTGGTGGTTGGGAGGAAAGGAGGAGGAAGGTGTGGCGCAGGCGTTCAGTGCAGGACGCGTCGCAGTCGCGTTCGCCGCTGTGGTCGCTGTGGTCAATGTCGCTGGGCGCGAACTGCACACTCCGATGATCTCCGACACAACATTGCCACAGCAACGCAAAGCGCCGCTTGAACTCACCTTTGCATCCTCGAATTCTTTCATCCAAGTTCTTTGCCATTCCAGTCATAATCAGCTCCTTTATCCTGACACGTAACCAGCCTTTTGTTCTGCTGCAACGATCTCTCTCAGCCACCGGTGCTAAGTTACAAGTACGGATTCTTACCCCATCTCAGAAGAACCGTACTGTATTGCCGAGGCGTTGGGCTTTGCGTTCAATTTCATTTCACCGTCTCTGCATCACAGTTGCCGCAGGCTTGCACGGTATGCGGTACCAGCATCGCAGCAGAGCCGGAAAGTACTGAAATGCTGTATTTTAGGAACCTCAGCCCATACTCCATGGGAGCCCTTGTCACTCTTCATCACCTTTCGACTCTGCGCCACTTGGAAGTACTCGTCCACACTCCACAACGAATTGCAACTGGTCTTTGGCATGTGATTTCATCTACTATCATTATGCTCAGCGTTGATTGACTAAGAGCTCGAAGGCCTCTACAGATCTGCCGGTGCCTTTGCGTATAGTATTAGCAACGTACACGTAGCATGATGCCGAGACCTTACGCCAGCCAACCGGCATTGGCGCATTTTTTTCCAATGTGCAGAATCGTGTCGTGGCAGTTTGGACAAGAACGCGCCTCCCACACCCCGAAGGAAATGCATCTGCCTCATATACTTACTCTTTGCATGCCCGTCTAATCCGAGACACCGATGCTCAGCATCACTTTACGTGCTCCCTGGCGACTCATCGACGGCTCGCGCTTTGTCAACTTGGTGCCCACCTGCAAACTCCTTCGGCACTCGCCCCGACGCAAAATTGTAGCCGTGTGTGGGACGTAGTCCAAAGCCGGTTTCGAATGGCTGCTATATATTCAGTCGGCACGCAACCTGCTAGGCACTCTTGATCAATAATCTCTTGACTATCACACCCCAAGGACCATGGCTTTCACCCAAGGCTTATTTGCATCTGCAGAGGGCGTAACGGTGTCCAATCCAGGCCCTAAACCTCTGGCGCGACTTGCTCACCATGCTAATGATTCGCAAACGAGATTCAGAAATCCAAGGCCCTCCTTTAGGTCGGTGAGGTTCTATATTGTAAAATAACAGCTGTAATGATGACAACTCACATTGTCTCCAGACAACCAAGTCGAACCGACTGGGTCAAGGTGAGCGCAACGAGTATGCCGATCGACCTGTCGCTCCTATCACTATTCGTTAGTTTTTCTCTGGAGTCATCACTGGATCCTCTGCACCACTCATACCCGCGAACATTGCGACGGTGATACAATCTCAGAAGCCTGACTGGGGGGCGAGCCTCAGTAGAGAGCATATGAAGGCAACATGGCTTGGGTGAGATGCTTCTTTTACTCTTATGCAATAGACACGGAGATTGACGTATGGCTCCTAGGCATGCGTGTTGCCTTGTAGAGCTTCCTGCGTCTGAAGATGCAGTACGAGGAGCTCGGGTCATCTTTGATCCCGTTTTCCAGGATAGATGTTCTCCTGTGCAGTTCACGGGTCCTAAGAGATATACAGGTCAGGGCATGTATTATTTCAACAATGGGTACCGTTATACTCACTTGCCGTTTCGCATCATCTAGATGCGCCTTGTGACGTTCACGATATACCTACTGTAGACGCCATAATCCTTTCAGTGAGTTGTGTATAAAATTACACAGAACCTTTTGTACTGATGTTTCATTCTAGCATAATCATTACGACCAGTAAGGACCACACTCCATATGCAACTTGAACCTAAGAGTCGGCGAAGCTGACAGTCCACCGTTTGCAGCACTGATACCCCCACGCTGCAAACTCTCGTCAAGGAACACCACGCCCACGTCTTCGCGCCACTTGGCAACAGACCTTACCTCTCCTCCATTGGTATTCCCGCCACGCACATCCACACCCTCGACTGGTGGGAAAGTCGCACCGTGTCCCTCTCCATCCCTGCTACTCCATCCTCGTCCTCCGCCCCGACCACCTTAGAAGTACAATTCAGGATCACCTGTACACCCGCACAACACTCTTCCAACCGCACGCTATTCGACCGGTTCCATACGCTTTGGTCCTCGTGGGCTGTCGAGGACCTGACTGGTAGCGCGGGCAAGAAAGCGTATTTTGCGGGCGATACGGGGTATAGGTCGGTCAGAACTGGAGAAGACCCGGAAGCTGTCCCGACGTGTCCTGCGTTCAATGAGATTGGAGAGAAGTTGGGGCCGTTCGATTTGGCCATGATTCCGATTGGGTGAGTATGTTCATGCAGAGAGGAAGAGTATGCTTATCAGCCAACTTTCGACTTTGTAGAGCGTACGACCCTCGCGCTCTGTTCTCTGGAGAACATGCACATCCAAGAGACAGCGTGCGTATTTTCAAGGACATACGAGCGAAGAAGGCCTTGGGTATACACTGGGGGTAAGTCTCACTCGCTCTCCTTTATAATCATTCGCTTTTCTCGTCTACCTTTTCCACCACTACCTATTCTTTACTGATTCAACACATGCTAATGCACGCTCCCTCCTCGCTCGCTCGCAACAGAACGTGGATTTTGACCACCGAGCCGGTATTGGAGCCGCCCGCTGAACTCAGACGCGAATGCGAGAAGGCCAATATTACACCGGAGGAGTTCGATATCTGTGCTTTGGGAGAGACAGGGGCGTTCTGATATGTAGAGTTAATCCTCAGGTGGGGTCGACGATGTAACACTTGCTTGTCCTTTCTGCTTCGGCCACACGAGGTAGTGACGAATTTTACATAGCTGTTGATCATCTTGCGGCCTCTCACACAGCCAAAAAGCACTATAATACATCTTCATTAGCACGACCACTACTGATCTACCTCTATTGATGATTGCCACGGCTGGGCTCTGGTATGCTTTTATCCACCTCAGTCCACCTCAGTCCTCGTCCCAGTTACTCGCCTGCTGGGGTATCTTGGGTCCTCCTGCCGGTTTGCTCATGATGATGCTGTCGACGCTGAGTACGGAGACGGCAGCCTCCGTGGCGAGGCGAATGGCCCATGATTTTGCAGCAAGGGAGTCAAAGATCTTGTAGTCTGAGGCGTTGAGAGTGCCGTCTGTCTCAGCCTGCGTGAACCAATAAAGTCAGAAGGAAGTTAAAGAATACCGTAGAGATCGGCAAGGGGACGCACCTCAACATCGATACCCCATGCTTCACCACCTTCCTTCTCATGCTTCGCCCACAGCCTGCTAACAACCTCGTTTCCCTCTGCACCTCCCAGCGCGTTCTCCGCCAACGTCCGCGGTACGACCTCCAAAGCAGTCGCCCACCGCCTCACACCATGCTGGCTCAGACCCCTCAGCCCACTGCCGTACGTGTCCACCCTCTTCGCGAGCTCGAGCTCCGTCGCACCCGCACCAGGGACCAGCCGCCCGTCCTTCAACAGCGCCTTGATCACGCTGACACCGTCGTCCACCGCCCGCTCCAGATCGTCCAGGTTGTTCGCCGTCGCGCCTCGCAGAACGATCGTCGCCGTCCTCGTCCGTTCCGCGGAGGTGTCCGTCGGATCAAAGCCTTCGTCGCCGTCCACTAGCTGTCTGAGGACAGTGACGCGGTCGCCACCGACCTCAATGCACTCGAAGACGTCGACGTACCCGGCTTCTTCTGGTGTCGGGGCGCCCATGCGTGCAAGTGGCGTCGCGTTGACGACACGGCACAGGCGGCGGAGCTCAAATTTGGAAAGCACTTTGAGGATGGCGATGTTCATGCGGTTGAAGTAGTGCATCGCGAGCTCGCCCACGGTCGACCCTGCAATGACGACTTTCACGCCCGAGTCCGCGATCTCTTGGATGATCTGAGCAAGGCGTCAGCGAAGGTCAAAGTAGCAGAGGTCGCGACACTCGCCTTTTCAAGGTGCTGCTCCTCTCCCGTCGTGAAGTTGAGCATCTCATCCTTGTTCTTGATGAGCACCGTGCCTTTCGTCTCCGTCTGCGCGATGTCCAATCCGGAGGTGAACACGGCAACCTTCGCCTTCTTGACGCGCTTGATCATGCCTTCCGGCTCCCTTCCAAACACCATGCCCCGAACGACCCTGCTGTTTGCCAGGCTGCTGCCCATGATCTTGACAACACGGACATTGTCAACGTTGAAGTTTTTGGGATTGGTGGGCATGACGGTGAGCGCTGCCTCGGCGACAAGGGCGGCGAGGGTGTCTTCGAAGCCGTACTGTTTTGACGCGATGGCGGGTTTGAGCGCGAGCGCAAGGGAAGACTGGGTTAGCGGTGATGCGAGGGAGGTTGTAGATAGTTCTGTGTGAAGAGTTTGAGACTCGGTTGAGCGTAGATCATGTCATGCTACGCACTTTCAAGCTCTTCTAGACCCTTCACACAAGCAAGCTCGTAACCTTTGATGATCTCACTCGGGTGAAGACCCATGATCAGAAGGTGCTCCGCCTTTTTCAGCAGCTCTCCGGCAAGGATAATGACCATGTTTGTCGCATCGCCCATCTGGAGTACGCGTCAATGACGTGAACGAGATACGGAGAGATCGCGACGCACCTCAATCTCCTGTGCCTGAGAACCCATTACCAGCAGCTTTGCAGCAGGATGAACGACTTCAATCTCGCGAATTATCGTGGCTGCATCCGAGGTGACGAATAGCTTGCCGAGATGGTTAATGATGAGTTTATTCCGGCCTGGTGATTCGGGGGAGGTCAGTACGCGTTGTGAAAATGCGATGAAGAAGGCCATGGCGCACCATTGGGGCCAAAGCTTGTCCTGACGAGATCAGATAGCTCTGCGACAGCCTGGATGTTGCGAAGGACGGCATCTTCAAGCCCTTGGAGGTGCTGCAGGGTGGGATGAAAATAAGCGATCTGGAGGACAACGGCGCGATTTGAGAGGAGATCTTGCCTTGTAACCGTCCTTGAACAGCTGCATATTGTTTGCTTTTGGAACTTTGAGAGACATGGCGCCGAGCAACAAAATAAAAGGGCGGCAGAAGGATGGTCGTCGAGGACGTTTGGACCAAGTGTTTAGACCAACGCGCGGGCGGAAATCCGGAAAAGATGGATCACGTGAGTGCCCCTCCAGGAGGACACGCGCGCGGGCCTACTTCCTCTTCCTTCCTTCCACAACCTTTTGTCGGATATTTCGGATATTTCGTCCATCCTTACCTCGTCGCTGTGCCGTACAACGTCGGCCCCTTCGTGCTCGTCCCCCACCTCGTCCCCGCCCTGGCACCCCAAATCCCGTACCCAGCACCCGTCGTGCCGTACCTTCCACGACCCATCTATCGTAATCGTCCTGATCGTCAGGCCGAAGTTTCTCTTCTCTCCTACCAGATGTTTCCGAACGGAGGCACAAGAGAAGCAAACGATGCCTCCAGAGACCGCATGTCGCTTCATGCTCTGCCCTATGACCTCCTGCTCAACGTAGCCCAGTCGCTCTCCTTGCGAGATATCCATGCTCTACAATTGGTCCGTCCAAGCTTCTCAGCTTCATATTCGCTAACAGGACTCAATTTGGTTCTTCCCCTCTGATGTACCAGACCTGTAAATCTCTTCACGAATTTGGCACAACTCGTCCGGTTTTCCGGAACCTTGCAGTTGCGCTTCTCCGCCGCTGCAGAGCTCTCCCTCTCTCGGGCTTTCAACGCCTTTCCGACCTGACCACCGAGCAACTTATCACCGCCGTGACCCGTGCTACCCGTCTGGAACGTGCTTGGGCCTCCAATACACCCAAACCATCAACACTCTCGCCATACACCGACTCGCCCGGCCTCGATCCTGCAAATAAGTCATGGTACAAGATCATCAGCTCTCCCCCCAACGAGGAAATCGACTGGCTGTCTCCTATTACATCGAGCTACAGTCTCTGTGCGACGAAGAGCGGGAAGGTCGTGTGCTGGGACGTCTACAGGGATGTCTGTCTTGCAGAGTGGAACCCAAACGAGCGTTGGGAGCTATGGAAATGTCGCGTTGAGTTCGATATACGGACGGTGTATTTCAGCATGGCGAAGACGATTCAGAGAACGTACGTGTCGTTCATTTCCAAGGCTCTTGGGGAAATTTGTCTTGTCTTGCTATCGGATGCTCTACCCTGACATAGTCACCATATTTCCCGTCAGGGTAGAGCAATCCGGTGACAACACTGGTTCAATTTCTCCTGCTGTGTATGTATCGTTCGCTGATACTATCGATCGTCATATCTACTAGATTCGACGACCGTTTGATGGAGTTCATCCTTATGAAGCTGGAGTTCCCCAATACCCCGCTGGACTCGGCCGGCCGCCCGTCAGCTGCGCCTGTTTTCTCCAGACTAGCCACGTTCCGGACGATGGGGGTCGTCATGAACGTATTCTTGCTCGATCCCGCGGTGCGGTTATTGTCAGCATTTGTATGGGTGCCGAGCTCGAACACAATAGGTCTGTACGCGCTCCTTGATTGGGATAAGCCACAGTATATTTACGTTGACACGGGCATCGAATGCGTGAGTGAAGTCTCCTTCACCGCCCATCGGGATCATATACTGATCCTCCAGCAGACCATGTCGTCGAACTGGTCGTGTATACTACACGAGGACCAGATCGTCATACACTCTGAGGAAAGCGACGTCGCGTACCAGTACTTCTACCCGATAGAGGTCCTGAGAAAGTATACTCAGCCGTCCAAGACGACTGGACTGTGGGGCCCCACTCTCTCGGCCCGCCTCTCGCCCATCACCACACTTTCTGGGAAATTCATCTTCCCTTCTAACCCATTCCCCCGTCAGCCGACGACTACACATACGATCAACGTGAACGGCAACAACATCAATATTGCGTTCACCACCGTCCAGGCTGCGATGACAGGCAATGCAGCACCTGGGCCAGTCATTGGTCTTCCCCCGAACCCTGTTAACACCAATCCATTCCCATTCCCGCCCTGGTACCCTGAGTCAGCGCACTTCGTGCGACAATGGTGGCCGACTCTGCCGACGATCCCACGCCTAAGCTGCACCGTCGTCCTATTGGCGGACCATGACCCAGTCACACACCGCACGCGGTATGTTCTGGCGCAGCACTACTTCCGGGTACCGCTGTCCAGGAGAGGCTTCGACGGCCTCGGTCTGACCAACGGTCACCGTCGGCAGAACGGCCATGGATCGTTCTCGAGTAGTAACAGCTCCGAGTCTGGAGACGTGAGTGGCGGATCCTCATCCGAGGATCACGAGCAAGATGGTGTTTCGGCGCGGTCTTCCGAAGAAGGCGGCGGTGGATCTTCCAACGACGTCGATGACGATGACGATTCCGAAGACGACGATGACGGAGAAGACGATCAGGACGCCGACTTGCTTCGGATTTGGTACGTGTCGAAACCCTTCGAAGTCGTCTGCGTGTTCGATTCGCCCGAGGACGAGCAGGAGGACGGACAGCCCGTGGAGAGGCCGCGGCCGCTCATGGCTGTCGACTTTGGGCATGCGGTGTGGGTGGAGTACTGCGACGACGAACCTCCGCCACCACCGCCGCATCATGTTGTTCAGCTCGTGGATGTCGGAGGGGTGCAGCATGTTCAGATTACCGCGCATGTGCACCAACATCCTGCGCCGGGTGGAGCCGCAAACGGAAACGCGCAGCTAGCAGCTGGACCACTGGCACAAGCCCTGGCCCAGGCGCATGTGGAGGCAGCGGAGCCATCAGAAGCGAAGAGGCTACGCTTTGTATCGTTCCCGCCTGTGTCATCGTGTCGAGAAGACAACTCTTCGAAGACGAAAGGTGGCAGAAGGGAGGCGGAAGGGACAGTGAGGACCTTGGAGATACCGGAGGAGCTGGACCTGGATACGGTCGAGACTATCAACATCGACCAGAGCCAGGGCGCAGTCATCATCTCCGTGAAGGAGGGCAAGATCTTTATACTATGCTACGAGTGAGGCCTCCATTCCTTGCTCTCTGTGGAGGGGACGATGTTGAGAAAGTTGGAGGAGACTGGTGAAGAGAATAACGATCTGTCAATTGTATCACTACATACCTACTGCACACGCATAACTTAGACCTTTCCTTCTTTCCTTCTGTGCTCTCTTTGCTCTGTCCATATTGACCATGACGCGCATACCCACATCTGCTCTCGAGTATAGCATGCTGTTGTAGCCACATTCCATGTTATCAGACCTAATAATGACACACTTCCACAACACCGTATTTTCAAGGGCTTCTATATGACGCCGGATCTGAATGATAGCTTCCGCAGAGATGTCTGTGGCGAGCACCCAATAACGGAGACGGTCGCCGCTCAGCAAAGAGAGTGGCTGCTCTGCATCACTAGTACCACAGCAGAGCGGACGTCAGAGCATCAACGGAAATCGGAGGTAAGTATGAGAACAGAACATACAAGCACTAGATGCATAATGTACAAATGAATAGGCAACGTCCGAGTGGCTCCTTCGTAAGTATGGCTTCACAGCTCGTGGTCAATCGACTTGATCAGGGCTTCTGCTTTGGCTGACCTTGGTTTGATCCCGGACTTGAAAGGCTTGGGATGACTGGGATCGCGACTCCATTCAGTCACGCTTGCGGTTCCAAGACAGTTGGCTCACTTACCAGATAGTTTCTCCATCCAAGATACCGTTCTCAGACTGATCAAAGAATTTGGGACTTCCCTCCACCGCATAAATGTCGAAAAGCGAAAGGAACATGGCTGCCCCAATAAACACCGTGGATTCAGCTAAGACGATGCCGGGACATATTCTGAAAAAGGTTCGATATGGTGGTCAGAATTGAATGGAAGAAATGACGCACCTGCGACCAGATCCGAAGCAGATACCATCATGAGGGTGAAGGGGAGGATTTTGTACAAGCCACCGCTCCGGAATGTACTCCATTGGATCCTCATAAACTTCAGGGTCGTGAGCCATTTGCCTAATTGTCAGAGTGAGTACACGAGATCGACTCGACAATTGCGCAAACTACATACCAAATATTGGGCTGAATCAACGTCCCTTTCGGAATAAAGAACCCATCATAAATATCATCCTTGGCAGCGGCTCGCATTCCACCTGAAAGCTAGCGTCAGCGATACCACCGTCCAAAATCACCTGTGCAGATGATGCAAACCGAGTGGGGTCACGACATGGAGACGCATCGCCTCCGATATACACGCTTCTAGGTAGGGCAATCGGTCCCTATCCGAATAGTCGGGCAGCCGGTCAGGTCCAACGACACGATCAAGCTCCTGCTGCGCCTTCTTTCTCACTTCGGGGTACAACATCATGAGCACGAGGAGGCCATGATACTGTCCAGCGGTCTGGTGATTCTCGTCAAATTTAGACGACATGTTCGAAGAGTAACACTCACAGTGTCCGCCGCAGCCCCGTAGATCGTCACTGCGCTGGTCTTCAACGCGTAACTCTTGTCGGCACTGTAATCTTCGGCACTCAAGAGATCCGTCGTGAAGCTCTGCTTTGCCACACCCTTTTTCTGGCAGTTGGAAGTGCGTTAAAGTATGCTTCTTTGGTCATCATCGACGACCACTCACCAGTTGTTCCTGAACCATATTAAACGGAACATCCATCATCTCATGGAAATCGTTCCTGTACAGCTCTGCTGTCCTCTTGAAACCCGATCCAGGGAACCACGCCGGCAGATACTTCAAAGAGGGCACGAGGTCCACCATGAACGCTCCTGGCTTCTGCGTGTGCGTGAACTGTCTCAGAACGGTGTCTGCGAGCGAAATAAGGTCGTCATTGCCGGGTTTTGTTTCGTAGCCATAAGTAATCTTGAGAGACAAGGAGGTAGTCCAGCTGAACGAAGTTCAGACTAACGCCACAAATACGTCCGGGACATAGACGTACTGTCTGATACTGCCCGCTAAGCCAGTTGGGTCATTCAAAATCGCCCTCATCATTCTTCTCGCTCCAAGGACCTCCATCTCGAAGAACTTTTCCATCGCCGCTCTCGTCCCAAACAGCTTGCTATAATTTCTCCGATGTTCTTTCCACATGAGGTTGGTTGGCATAAAGACAGTTGTTTCGTCATATCCGACTAGGTCCACTGCCATGGGGAGCTTCGGCCGTTCACTGTAATTGAGATGACGCTTTTCTGTAAACTCAGAAAGAATCTTAGGCGAGGATATTATGATCATTGTCTTCCCGAAGAGGTTCAATGAGTAGAAAGATCCTGGTCAGAGTATCAGCGTGAGGGCGAACTGTCCATAGATATGATGAGAGCAAGCACGTACCGTACTGGTGAGACCACTCCCGGAATTTGAGCCATGAGAATTTCTCTGGCACGTCGAGCGCACTGCCCACGAGGGGTAAGCCCTTCGGTCCAGGAGGCAGCGGATTCCTCAGTTGAAAAGAGGATCGGTACGCGAAGTACGCAATGCATACGCAGACGAGGATGACGAGAGTTTCTAAGCTAAACATGACGGGTTAGATGTCGGTGGCTGTTGATATGTTGTCGTTTTTAAAGCAATGACTGATCTCCTAAGTCGCCCTTTGTCAGAATGTCAGGATTCGTTGCAATCTAACTTAGCGTTTCAGAATGCTCCCCGAGCCGTGAGGATGACAGCTCTTGCGGTGTACATCGCCGAGTAGGATAACGTCCCGAGCTCACTGTGGAGATATCTCAAAGCTTTAGGCTACTTCATTTTGTTGAAACATGTTGTGCAGCTCGATCTGCCCGCCGCGTCTCTTGGGTAATGAGCCGTGGTCTTTTCCAGTGGGCAAAATCTAAGCGACGAGCGTTGCCTCAGGATGTCTGCGCATTCAAGCCATAAACCCCGTAATGTCAACGCATGCGGCTCCCCTCACAAAGGATGGGAGGAAGATTTATGAGACGCACAGCATGTTTGTGGAAGCTCTGAGCTTGTGAGCTTCTTTTGGTCCTTTCGACCTGCTGTAATGGTGATATTAATATCGATGGTTTCCGATGATTCAGTGGCAAGTAAGCATACCGTCATTTTGCAAGGAGCATGCTGAGAAAGGAGACACTTGAAAACTGCCATGACTGATGTTTGCCAGTCCATGTATCTACAGTTATGTATTCAATGCAAAAATCGAGGTCAGAGACTCGTAGCCGGCGAACGCCGGTAAGGGTGCAATCCTTATCGGGAAAATACTGATCTAAAAAGGCAACGTCGTACCTATTTAGGGCTCTGAGGCTCTGAGGCTCCGCAATGCCAGAAAACATCGAGATAGACCCACTTGAATCCAAGTTAATACCTTGTTGTTAGGACTGGACGCAGCGTCGCGCGTAATGAGCAAATGAAGACGCCAGTAAGTCTCACAAAATGACATATCCCGACCAGTCGCATCAAACTCAACAAGAGAGGGTATCTGTTGTACGTAGGCCGTAGGCCGTAGAGTTTTGGTGCTATCATGAGCCAGTCTCGCGCTCGTAGTGACTCGTGAGTGTGAATCACTGGGACTTCGCCGCCTTCGCCTCGCGCTCCTGTTTCCTCTTCACCCTCCTGAGGATGTCGCGGTGCAAGTTGTGAGTGAAGCGACCGTACTGAGCCTTCCATCCAACACAGTTCTGGTGGCGGGTGAGTCTTAATAAGAGACTCCGGAATCGAGCAATTTCACGTACCATAAACCAGTCCAAGAGAGCATGACTCCAGTAAGGAGTCGTAACATAAGGTCGGCCAGTCCAGAGCGCACCACAGGGCAGGTTGATCTTGGACAAAACGCTGCGGACATACGCCTTCGGTGTCGGTGTGGTCAAGGAAGGACGACGAATTTTCGACAAGTTGGAGACCTAAAAGATTGACGTGTAGGTGAGTATCATGTAGTTAGCGTGCTCAAAGGTGAAACACGTACAACGAAGTACGTGTTGGTGCACATGACATCAACTCCCTTGCTCTTCAGCTCTTCGCCGATGCCTGCAGACCACGTTGACAGCCAAGTTTTGGTACCAGAGTAGATTGCCAGCATTGGTGAAACTACAGAGACACCAGAGAATGAGCCAATGGAGATGATGAGGCCGCGCTTTCTGAGATCAGGATTTCGTATTAGAATCGAATAGGATAATAGGAAGCACAGACTCACTTGGCAACCATAAGAGGGGCAACAATCTTGGTAACGTGGGCAGTCGCGTTGATGTTGATGTTGAGAATATTGTCCATTTCGTCTACAGGGGTATCCACGAAGTCGACGGGATGAGAGTGGGAGCGGCCGACGTTGTTGACTGAAAGATTTATCCTCAGTCAAGTCTAAGACATAGACGATTGATTGAACGCACTGAGTACACCAACATCCAACTTCTGCACCTCCGCCGCGAAGTGCTTCCAAGCAGCAGTATTGGTCGGTTGTGAGAAATCCATCACAACCGACTTCGTCTGGACTTTTTTGCCCGGAGGAGAGCTTGATTCTACAAGTCGAGCAAACGCGTCATGGGCAGCCAATCTTGACAGGCTAAAGATGTGCTCACCTATTTCAGCAGTGAGAGCAGACAGCGCTGTGGCGTTCCTCGCAGAGACGAGCACATTGAAACCCTTCCGCGCCAGCTGGAGAGCGAACTCCCGCCCAATTCCCTCTGAAGCTCCGGTGACGACTAGCACATACACTCAGACATGCTGCCAGCAGATGACAATAGTACAACATACCTGCCCAAGCACCCTTTCCGGCACCATACTTTCGCAACTACTCCACGTCACATACGCGTCTTCCAATTAGGCCAGTACGCGGTAGGTTGACAGAGAGGTGCACTCACGTCCGTTCCGGAAAGCACAAACGTCTGCAAGAAGACCAAAGTCGTCTTCAGCAAGAATCTTCCGAAAGTAAATCCGCCCAATGCGAGTAGGAAACCGAGCAAATACGGCTGGTCTGTGACTGCGTCAAATTCGGAAGTCAGACGGTTATTTGTAGGAGAAACGCAGATACAGAAGACGTACCCAGAACATGAGAGGACGATTGAAACCGAAATGGAAGCAACGACTGAAGTAGAGACGACATTAGGACCAGGGTATCGGCTGCGAAATCGAGGTGGTGGTCGTAGGGCAACAGGTCACTGTCCGAGTCGCGTTCCCCAACGACGCGTCTGTTCGAAGCGCCTGCACCGCGTTCCGTTCATATTCCAGGCACTCTGTGAGACCCCATCGAAAGTATGCCACCAAAGATGCCAAAAGCGTTGGCTGGAATACAACAACGGCAATTTCTATCGCATTGACGTATTTCGTCCTAAATATACACAATGAATTTGTCTACTGTACACATGCTGATTTAGATGGACCATGGCGTCCGACTTGACCTACTCAGATGATTCTTCTATCTCTCAGAAACCTGCAGGGCGACAAGAATCATCAATCAACCCGTGTCATCAAAGGAGGATAGAAAGGTCTAAGTTACCTGTTGGAGCGAAGCCCATCCTCTGACCCCCGATATCCCAAACACTATAAAAATGCTTGAGCAGGCTGGCACCGACAAGGGTGAACTCGTCCGCGTTGATCAGAGTCTGGCAGAGCGAGGGATCCGATGTAAAGGGTCCAACGTTGAGTTCGCTGCTCGGGATCGTGAGGTTGAAGGGCTGTCCCTGCTGCGACGTGAATGTGATACTGATTTCTGCGGGAAGGGAGCTAACACGGTCGCATGCGATTCCGTAAGTACCAGGTTCGGCATTGTTGGGCTTGATGTCGGGAGATATCAAGGCATAGATCGCCTGCACCAGAAGGGAAGTGTTTCAGAGGAGGAAAAGGCGAGGAGGAAGGCCATAGTAAGAAGCCTACCTCGGCGTCGCTCTGAGACATGACAACATTCGGAGTCCCGGAATCGAAAATGAAGTTCCGCTCGGTATTGAGTGTCTTTGTGGTCTTTCCATTCACGGAAATGCTGGGAGAGTTCAATGACCAGGTCGCACCGCTTCCCCTTGGTAGTGACGCGAAGACGAGATCCCCTTGAAAAGGTTTTCAGAATCTCATTTCCGCTGACAATGAAGAGAGCTGACGCACCTTGGAATTTCGAATTGTCAATACCTCCGAGAGTCATCTCAGCGTTGCCAATGTCATTGGGTGTGAGGAACAAACTAAATAGGGAGGGAAGACCCTGAGATACCAAACCGGCGAAGAAACCCTGGGCTCTCGCGGACATTCCTACTTGGAGTCAGCTAATGGTTCACGTGAGGGATGTTTCGACTCGCCTTGAATTCCGTCGAAGGGATCTGGAGCGAACGTAGGTGTCTGGTTCGTAATGACGAAAAGTGAGACAGATTTCGCCGTTAGCCCCCCAACGGAGACGGTGTCAGTTCCGCTACGAAGCGTCAACTGCCAGTTGTTGCCGATGACGGGATCCACGCCGACGCCAGTACCGAAAGTAATGGTACTGGATCGGCCACCATCAATGAATGTGGAACTCTTGCTAGGGTCGAATTTCCGTTGGTTTGCACATGGCGCTTTGCAGGCCGTACCTAGTAGCTTCATCAGCGACACGCCTGCTACTACACGGAACGAGATTACTCACTAGGGAATTCTAGTGTTGAGCTTCCTGTATCAAAGACGACCGTGAACTTCTGAGGTGGGGTTCCAACCTCGATTTCCCCAAACCATCTACACGTTAGCTCTGTTAGCAACTCGTGCGCTCAGCAAGACAAGAAGGAAAGAGCCCACTGAAGGTCGGTTCCGTTGAAGTAATCAGCCAGAGGAACTTCGGACGGCGACAAAGCCCGACGCTGGATGGCGCCACGAGGGAGCTTGCGAGACTTTAAGTTGATTGTCGCCGGCCTGGGACGCTGCTCGACGCTCGCTCCAGCTACACCGAGTGCCAAGAGGATCAAGGGGACAAACGGCAGCATGGGGATGACGAGCAGACGCGATGACTGAGCCGGGCGTACAGATTGCAGACGTCTGTCTTTTTATGCTTCACTGGCCCTCCCCGTGCCCGCATACCACATGATGAGAAAGTGCTTCTGAATGCTTCTCGAAGTCCGATCGTAAACCAATCACTTGATCACCGCCAGCTGTTTCCATGCGCGCGGGAGGTGGAGCAGATGGAGATGGATACTGGTGTATGTATTCTGGGTGGTCGGCGGCACCGGCAACGTGTACCGCAGGCGAGTAAGGGCGCGGCGTGGAATGGAAAACGGCGTGCAAGTAAGATGCTAGGACCTTTACACATGGAGGCTTGATATAGGTCAATTGTGTGCATGCAGATGTCACATAGACGTGGAAGGCTTACCGTATGCATCCTCGGTCACTATGCGACAAGCAAGGAAAGCTTCTTCTCAGCGTCACATGGTGATATGTCCCGTGCATTGGAGCCTCCCTACGTGTTCACGCGCTGTGTAAAAGCAGGTGCGTGGTCACCGTGTTGATAGTCTGGAATAGAATCCACCTTCGGACTGACGTCCTTCTGCGAAGAGTGACCGCCTGCGTAGGACGAATTGGTGGAGTAAGCTGCCATGCATCGCGCCTAAAATATGGTATAATATGTCGATAAGCTTACATTTGATAAGAGTGAAGGTGCACCTTCCAAGCACATAGGACCCACTAATGCAGTACATTGCGCCATGGTAGATAATCGAGTGACCAAGATACTCTCACTCTGAAATGACGGCGCCGCGCATGCCGCACATGAACGCTCCTTCAACCAAAGCAACCATATCCCAAGTGCTTCGAAGCAAAGGCAAACCTGGGATATAGAGGTGAACCAAGTCGCAAGCGTGGACCCAAAGAAAGAAACACTCACTAAGTAATCTTGAAGATTGAGGACTCGGACAAGAGCAACTTGACAAAACTTGCAACGCGGTCAGACACTCAGACAGGGTCAGACGCAGTCCCGGCGTCTATTCCCGGCAATACCCGCGCCTGTGCCCGATCCCGATTCGGTACTATCAGAGTACTACTACTTCACTGCTCCTTTGAAGCAACTTACCATACCAGGTGATGCTTCGAAGTGATCCTTGGGTGGATCATAGCAGGTACGCATATCGATAGCTGTGAATGTCATAACTTAAAGTCGATGAACGTTGAAGGAATGCACCTAAAGGCTTTACCGCGCGCACCCTGTCGTCGCGCCATGAATCAGAAGAATTTGAACCTCGTAGATCTCGTATGACTTCATGTTCCGTCCTCAGGCCTCAAGCTTGAAAGCTTACCTAGTTTTACTTGGCTCTCTCAGGAACGGTGGAACATCCGGAAAGCTATGCAGTACTTACCATGCATTCGTGTGCATGATAATCAAGCCTTGGAGCGTGGAAGTAGAGCCAGATCTTCATATACGAAAAAATGACTTCTCTCCCCGCGTGCGTGGATCATGAAACTTACTTTAACTACCTCACCGAATCCTCAATGACCTTTTCGTTCCAGGCCAATTCCAGGATTTGCTCAGGTACCGTCGTAACGCGCTGCAAATCAAGCGGATGTCGCCGAACACGTTGGCGCCACCGTACGTTCTGCACTTTGTCTCTTACTCCTCGTGTCCGATGCCGCCAATGCGGACCCTCACGTTCCTCCGCTCACCTTCTCGCCTCGATACGATCTCACAACACCCTTCATCTTCATTGGCTGCACCACTCTAATCGGACCTTGTCGGAAATGCACGTTTTTGGCCAAAGCCATAGCAGCGCGCCCGGAGAACCGCAGCTCAATAACTGGTCAAAGCGGCATTCGGTGATGGCGGAGTGTTCTGTTCCTGCAAGTAGCTTGTGCGTATCACTGCCGGACGCTGTGGCTCTGTGGCAGGAAGCATGCTATGCAGAAATCATTCAACCCGGGCCTTGGCCATGTTGCGGATCCCTGTCACTCATACCTCCGTGAGGGTATAAGAGGAGCATCACAAAATGCGTACGCTGCATTCTTTTCTGTCTCATCGTTCTGTTCACCATGTCCTCCCAGCTTCTCTCAACTCCGGCTACCCATTCGTCGTCTCTGGTGTCCTTGGCGGATAGGGCTTGGAATGCTGCTACCGAAGTTGCCTTTAAAGTCGGGTCTTCGAAGTGGTTGTGCGATGTGGCAGAGAATATGGTCACCCAGTACCTGGTACTTGTGTTTGAGATGTTGTCGGTGCTGAATCGCTCCTCTAGCACCCTGAAAAACATTTCTCAAGGCCAACTTACTATTCGAACATCCACGCAAACCTACGTCTTTCCTGATCCGGGCATGGAGCTACGCCAGACCAACTCTTCGCCTCATCTGAAGGCTTCACTCACGGTTCTCAATCCTACATTCTGGATGCGGATCTGTTTGACGTCAGACATGGGTTTTGCGGAGGCTTTCATGTTTGGTGATATTGAAGTCGACAATCTGATCAACGTTTTCGAGGTACGCCCACTAATTATGATAAGCTTCACTGCCATCACCTGTGACACTTCTATTCCAGATTTTTGTTTTGAATCGGACTGCCTTGTCGTCTATGTCCAGCTGGCTTTCCAAATTGTTCGGATCCATCAGTGGCAAGATCACAAACTCTCGTTTCTTGGGTTCACTAGCCAACACCCGAAGTAATATCAGCTCGCACTATGACCTGAGCAATGAAATGTATATGGGTATGTTTTCGCGAGATGTCACTATATTATATCTTCTCATCATCAACGACAGGTTTTCTGTCCAAGGACATGACCTATTCCTCGGCGATCTTCCGCGACCTGGACGGTGATCTCGCCGATCCGCTTTGCCCTTCTATTTCGCCTTCTGAACATGCCGATTCCGATGTAGCATCTACCGATACCAAACTTTCAGGCCATGACTACTACGACTCGACAAAGACGGACGACAACGACCCTCTGTACGAAGGACAAATGAGAAAATACGACCATTTGATAAAGAAAGCCGATATCCGACCTGGACACAGAGTAAGTCCGTGCTAAGTATGTGGCGGTCACCGTAATCTTGACGCCACAGCGGATTCAATAGATCCTCGAAATCGGTTCTGGCTGGGGCGCTTTCGCCATTCGCATCGCCCAGACAATCCCTGGAACAACCATTGATACTATCACCCTTTCAAGTCGTCAACTGGAGCTGGCCGAAGCACGGATTAAGGAAGCTGGGCTCCAAGATCGCATCCGCATATACCTCATGGATTATCGATCTTTACCGAGTGAATGGGAGGGTGCATTCGACAGGATGGTTAGTGTGGAGATGATGGAACATGTGGGATACCATTTCTTCGACGTGAGTACAGCATTCTTGAGTCTTCTGATTGCTGGTTCAACATCTCCGTGTTCTCGGCAGGTCTATTGGCGTCAGACGTCCTGGGCGCTGAACAAGGATACGGGTGCCGGTGTAGTTCAATGTATCACTCTCCCTGAAGCCAGTGAGTCCTTACCGACTTTGCCTTCCGCGAGTCGCTGAACTTCCGTAACTTCATAGGATACGAAACATACATTCGTGAGATTGATTTCATGCGGAAATGGGTAAGTGCACAATCTGCATCGCTGGCAATTTGCTATTCTTGACTTATGTGTCTTTTGCGCGTCCATAGAGTACGTCTTTTCGACGCGGCTGTGCATTCGTCCACCTTTTCATGATTTTGGAATGTTGTAGTCTTCCCTGGTGGACACATTCCCACTCTAACGCATCTGATCACGAGCTTGCGTGACGGCACTCAAGGCGCACTGGTCGTCGAGTCTGTCAACAACATTGGACCACACTATGCACGAACTCTTCGGACATGGAGACAGAGATTCGAACATTCATTCGACCGCGTAATCGTACCTGGTGATTGACCCTGCTGCACATCACATTACCTTCTGCAGCTTACCGTTGGGATCACCATTTCACAGCATTGAAGCAAGAATATCCCGACGTGATGGATGGGCTCGCTGGTGCAGAAGAGATCCAAATTTTCAGAAGGAGATGGATATACTACTAGTTCGTCACTTTACAGCATTGCATGATACAGATTCTGATACTTGGATATTTTAGCACATATTGCGAGATAGGTTTCAAGACGCGTGCATTGGGAGGTAAGCTATAGACCTGCTGACCTACCGCTCCCGCACCACATTGATGATATGATATCCCGTTAGACCACATCATAACCTTCACTCGCGAAGGGAATCGTGAGTTTGGTTGCCAAGTGTATGAGTGATACATTGCTGTAACGGTGTTGGTGAGCGCGACTCCATGCTTGTTTTCATCAGAGAGCTGATTCCATCGGCTTAGGATTGGTATGGGATCTATCCATCTGTGGTGCACAGTGGCTCAACGCAGTTATCTCTTTGCCATTCGGTGTGGCCATGATACATCCGTGTGCATTTATCGTACCTGAATCTTAGGCTCTGACTTAGCCTCATCCATTCCCCCGTGCGAACCACTCCCGTATGTCAGCAATCTGCGAACGACGGAAACATACCATGCTTTCTCATGCAGTTGCGTCAATGGGATCGCCCAGGTCCATCACGCGGCTCGATGATCCTAGTATGCCTTGAGGCCTCATGCTCATGCCGTGCCATGATTCTCGGACAAACTCAGCGCCGTGCTACAGCTCTCTCGGTTTCTCCGACCCAAGCCAGCCCAAGTCACTACCACTAGACCCGACACCACACCCTTGCACAAACACCAACTACGGACCACCGGCGGAACGGACGTCCAGCCATGTGAAGCCGCGGCAAACTGGCAAATCCGCTGCCTCTATCAACGTCCGGTCATGTCAGGTCCATTCTGCTGATACAAGTTTGATGTAGGTTATCACAGAGAAGACGCCTCGAAACACGCTGGACTGCGTACGCTCCTGGGTGCAGGACCCTTCGCTCAATGCTCAGTACTCAGTGCTTAGTCCTGAGGACCACGATCGATATCCCTCGCAGTCCCTCGCAAGGCTTGCTTCGTCTCACTTCTTTGAAGTTGAGAAGTAGTCAGAAGTTATGTCTCTGACGTACTACTCGGTGATGTGATCTGTATTCGGTCTGTATCTTTCTCTCTCGAGCTTCTATGATCATCGGAACTGAATACTGAGCATCCAGCCGCGCTAATAGACAGCACTAGTTCTCACACCCGTCCCTCGTCATCAGCAAAACACGTCAGTTTGCGAGCACCCCTTTGCTTCATCTCTCGGCATTTCTTCCTGTTCACCTCTCCCAGGCTTCTGACCTATACATCTGGCTGTCGTCTCTCCAGTAGTCAGTGGCGTCGATGCAAGACAATGCAAGCCTCTCGTACACATCGAACAAGCGGCTGCAAACAAAGACCGGATAGCGCACTTTATTAAGTGAGCCTTAGTGAGGCACCAATGGCTTCAGATGCCTAATAGATGAGATACAGATTCAGTAAGAAGGGAACGTTACTCGGGCTAACATTGCTTCCCATCAGCAAATTTCACTGAGAGCGCGAAATAGCCGAGCAACCAGACCACGTTTCTCCCCCACCCTAGTTTGCGAGACGGTGGTACCCGGGACATAAGCGTCGGATGTTTCGGATGGTTGCTGCTAGCTTGCCTCACCCTCACCGACCTGCATGTCTTTCGCAGATGACTAGCGAAAGCCGCGGCTGCATTGGACCGGATTGCGCCACACCTCTTACCTGGCTCAAGTTCCAAGAACCGGGAGCCTTTGAGCACATAAGATTTAAATCAGTCCGTGCAGGACTCGAGGAAGGTCAGAGACGTCCCTCCCTCCCTCACACTTTCCCCTTGCCCTTTTCCTTCTGCACCTTCGTGTCAGACTGACGATCAGCCATGTCGACTCAGCTCCTCCGTACCTCCTTCCAGCACCCTTTTTCTTTTGCGAGTTCGCTTGACAAGACTTGGTCCGCGTTCACGGAGACAATCATTAGTTCTCGATGGAGTGACCCGTTGTGCAGGCTTGCTGAATCGGGAGTTGTTAGGTACGCCAGCTTCTTCTTTTGAAATGAACGTACGCTCAGTATATGCACCTCACTCGTAGCACTCTGAACAAGATCACCAACGGACAATTGACTATTCACACTCCCTCGACGACATATGTTTTCCCTTCGACGGGGGAGCCTGCATCACATTCTGAAGTCAAGGCAGAGATCCGCGTCTTGAAGCCCAGCTTTTGGCTTCGTCTGGCAGCTATGTCAGATATGGGGTTCGCGGAGGGATACATGTATCAAGAGATTGACTGTGACGATCTGGTCGCTGTGTTCACAGTGAGTACCTTCGACCCATGCGGTATGACCGCACCGTGCCGTAGACTTATCATTACGCGCTCCACTAGGTCTTCATGCTGAACAAACAAAACCTGTCGACCATGAGGGGGGTCTTCTCTTCCATCACTGCAAGGGTATCTGGAGCGCTGGCGTCTTCTCGTTTCGTGAGCAGCTTGTCGAACTCACGCGGGAATGTGAGCGCCCACTACGACATTAGCAACGACATGTACAAAGGTGAGGTCTCTGCGCACTTGCGAATTCATTGTACTATTTCTCATTGGCAATGACTAGCCTTCTTATCTCGCGACATGACTTACTCATGTGGCATCTTCGACGATTTGGACGCGGATATGTCACTACCAAATGCACGAGCCTCTACCTCGATCGCGTATCCTTTGTGAGTACCTGATATTTCTACTACTTGTGTTCACAATATACTGACTGCCCTGAAAACAGGCTTACGACTGACACGAACTCTAACGACCCACTTTACGACGCCCAAATGAGAAAACTTAAATACCTATGCCAAAGGGCAGACATCCAACCTGGACACCGAGTGCGTCATACCACACCGCACACTCGTTGTGCTCTTCTTCTAACAAGTTCTGGTGCATAGGTTCTCGAGATTGGTTCCGGTTGGGGTTCACTTGCATGCTACATCGCCAGAACCATCCCTGGTACCGAAGTAGACACAATCACTCTTTCTGTCCAGCAACTTGCATACGTCCAAGAATACGTCAAGAACGCCGGGCTTGGACAAACAAAGGACGGTCAAGAGCGCGTTCGTGGTCACCTCGTCGACTACCGCCTCATGCCAGAAGAGTGGAAAGGTCAATTTGACAGGGTCGTCTGTGTGGAGATGTTCGAGCATGTAGGCTTGGAGTACCTCCAGGTGAGTTTTTAGGCATATCATGAATACCGTCTCATGACTTAAATGAATTCAGACGTACTGGAAGCAACTGGATTGGGCACTCAAGCCAGATACTGGTGCCGGCGTCCTGCAGTGCATCACCATCCCCGAAGGACGTGAGTCAGCCGTATTCCCGTATCACGCACGCCATCTCACCCTGTTTGCAGGCTACAAAAGCTACTCGCAGGAAGTAGATTTCATTAGGAAATGGGTACGTTGTGATGCTGATCTTGTAAGTTTCGCGTGCTGACCTTTGTCCTCTGCTCCGCGTGCTGCCAAAACCTATCAGAGTGAGTATCTCTCGATCTACGCGTGGCCTGCAATTTCTGACTGTCGTGGCAGTTTTCCCTGGTGGACATCTCCCATCGCTTGAGGCCATTGTAACAAGTTTGGCTGCCGGGTCTGAGGGACGATTAGTGATTGATTCAGTCAGCAACATTGGTCCACAATACTCTCGCACTCTCAGGGAATGGAGTAGGAGATTTGTCTCCTCCTTTGACGACGTAATCGCACCAGGCAAGTTTCGTCTTCACCAGTCGCGTCCCGAACCTTGCTAATCCCAAGTGCAGAATTGGAGAAGCTCTACCCCAACGAAATGAGTGGCGCCAACTCAGCGGCCGAGTTCGAAACTTTCCGACGGAAATGGATCTATTACTTGTACGTTGTGCCGTACCCTTTGTCTTCCCGTTGATCGCGGCAAGTACTCATCCCCATCCCACACAGCGCATACTGTGAGGTTGGATTTACTGAGAGAGTCCTGGGAGGTGAGCACACATCGAACGATCTGTTCTCTCGTGATAGAATCTCATATACTCTCCCGACTATAGACCACGTTGTTTCTTACGCTCGTGAAGGATACCGTAATTTCGCTCGCTACTGAGGGGATTGATTCCTCCGTTTGACTGTTGTTCGCTGTCGGTTCTTCTATCGTTGCACACTCCGGATATCTGTCTTTATTGCCCTGCTCATGTTGTTGTGAGATCTAGCTGTACCGCTCGTGTTGTCCGTTAGATCTGTCTGTACCTTTATCACTGTATTGTAATACCAACTTCCGTATCTATTTGCAACCTCCAAAGCTTTCTGAACGTTGGGAGAGATACGCTTCTGAGCTATCAATATGCTGCAAGGCAGACATAAATTATGTATTGCGACAACAACTAGAGACACAAGGAATACACTTCTAGGACCGAATAATCTTGATCTGTCCTTACAACTGTTTACGGTGTCGCCCGTCCAGGCCACCTGCGCGATAAATGTTCGGGTCAGAATGCTGAGAGACGTAAGAGTAGCAGATCGCCTGACCTGGGATAGAGAGAACACTCCCTCACGGTGTACCGCTTAGCGAGCCATGCCAGGAAACGCTATCATCGATTGACGGATTAGCCACAGAACAATCAATCACAGCATACGATACTCACTTCCACGCCGAGACCGTACCCGCCGTGCTCGCAGGTACCGTACTTGCGCTGGTCTGTAAACCAGTAGTACGCTGCGGGATCAATGCCCTCCCTCCCATAGGCAACAATCAACTCCTCCATATCAGCTATCCTCATGGAGCCACCTGAACAGCAAGTGAGCAAACAACGCAACGATCAGCCTCACTACGCGATCGTCAGAACTTACCGACGATTTCACCAACGCCGGGCATCAGCAGATCACAGCTTTCCGTGAAGACAGGTCCGTCACCGGACTGGCTGGGAATCTTCTTCATGTAGAACGCCTTCAGCTCCGCAGGGAACCCGTACAAGAATATCGGTGTGCCAAGGATATCCGTCATCCTTCTCTCCGCCGCCTCAGCGATGTCGTCGCCTACAGCATGGTCGACCATTTTCGAGTTGCCTTGCTCGTCTTTTACGACATTGCCGTCTGCGTCCTCGAGTTCATGCTGGATGCCGTGCTCGTTGAGCCACTTGATGGCGTCGACGTAGTTGAGGCGCTTGAAGGGGCGTGCAGGCTTCTCGAACGTGGGGTTGAGTTGCTTGATAAGTGCGGCAGAGGACGGGTTTTCGAGGAGGCGATCGACGACCTCGCAGATCTAGAAGATCAAAGTCAGCGACTGAATAATCGGACGGCTTCGTCGTATTCGTACAGTATTTTCGATGTGAGACATCAATTCTTCGAAGTCAATGAAGGCGAGCTCGGCCTCCAAGTGCGTGTATTCACTCAAGTGACGGCGTGTATGACTAGAGATTTGATGAGCAACGAGGACATGAGTTGAAGACTGGCTTCCGTACCTGTTCTCGGCACGGAAACTCTCCTGAATACAGAAGACATCCCCAAGGGACGGTAGACATGTTTCCAAGTAAAGTTGCGAACTCTGAGTCAAGAAAGCTTGCTGTCCGTAATATTCAAACTTGAAGAGCGTTGCGCCGCCCTCTACCTGAGTTTGGACCATGCAGGGTGGTGTGACCTCGAGCAAGTTGTGCGCGGCGTACGAATCTCGGAACGAAGATAGCAAGGCGGCCCGAAGTTTGAGGATGGCTGAGGCAGTCTCGCCACGAATTACCAGATGTCTGAGATCGGCTTGAATGGAAGCATCAGATTGCTGAGGCCAATGGTCAGGAAGACATTGCACCATCAGAAGCAGTGACTACACACCTCGTTCAATCTGTTGGTGAAGGCCTCCTCTGCACCAGGTGCTGCGCCCAACACCTTCCAGTAGTCGACCGATAATTCATGGCCGCCTGGGGCCGTTTTCCCCTCTGGTAGCTCTTGCAGTGATCCTGTGAGCTCGATGGTAGACTCGAGTGTGAGAGTGAGAGCTTCGTATGTTTGTGCCTAACATAGATCAGACATGAGTGATGATTTCTCTTGCATCAGTAAGGGCACAGGACGTACAACTTGCCCAGACAGAACGCATTGCAGGTATCCGGTCCCATCTCGGAGTACAACAAAGATAATACCCTTCTGATCTCGCAATCTGTGGACCCAACCACGAACGCGGATACGCTGTCCTCTCAGTTCAGCGAGGCCGACCAGCTTGGCCTATCACCAGACGGAACGCGTCAGATAGGACATCAACCTACACACTATGAAGTTAGACTCACCTTCTTAGCTGCGGGAAGAGAGGCGTCTTCTTGCAACACGATCTTCTTACTCTCTTCAATGAGTTTCTCTCTGCGTTCGCGCTCCTCTGTCTTCTCCTTCGCCTCGCGCTCCGCGAGCTCTTCTGCTTTCTTCCGTTTCTTCTCTATACCGTCAGCACCTTTCTTGGCCTTCTTGAGTGAAGACTGGGTGGGTTCTTCGTACGTTCCGGAGGCATCTTTGCGTATCAAATATGAGGCGGTTGGATGGGTGTAGACAGCAAACGCCAGCGACTGATAAGCGAGATCGGGAGTGCCTTTGCCTGTGTCGTCGGAGCCGGATGCTTCATCTATGTGAATGGCGGACATGGTGGGGTTGGTATCTGTAGGAAGACAGCCAGTGAATGGGGATTTTATCGTGGTCAGACGAGTCAGAGGAGGTAGAGGTGGTAGTAGTCAAGAACGGTCATAAACAGTCATCGCAGATATCGGTATCTAGGCGGATGTTATATGCGCGATAATCTAATCGCCGAAGTTCACATTTCGCAGTATCGTACAATCGTTCTGACTCGTTCAGTACATAGCATCGTAGAGTCGTATTGCTTTTTCATTCATGAGTCCAGAGAACATCCGTATACACTTTGTGCTACATTCCTCCAATTATCCTTGTTCACCGCGTAGCTCTCGCCATACTCGATCTCAAGATGATGGACCCGCTTTCCGACTATAATCAGACTATGCAGCGGTTCACCAAACGCATCTGGTGGATGGGCTGCCAGTTCTGCCAACGTACCGCATACGATGCGCTCATGGTCTCCACCACCCACTCGAGACATCGCGATGGCTAGCGTTTTCTCGGGGATAAGGATGCCTTGTTGTCGCAATTCTTCGATCTCGATCAGCTGCGAGACGGCTTGCGGGATCGACATGTATCGTGGCGGCTCATAGATCTTTCGTCCTCTGCGCGGAGAGTGTCATGCTCTGAAAAATGCCACGGCAGTCAGACGCACCTTGCGAGATTCTCTTCACTCTGTTCCTTGACTTTGATGTCCAGTAGCACCAGCGTGTGCATGCCAAGGTCTGCATTTTCCTTGATACGGTCGTAAAAGCTGTCCGGCTTCCACGTTTCGGTGAAAAAAACCAGCGATACAGTCTGCCCAAAGTTGTACAGCTGCAGACCGCAAGCACCGACCGCATTCATGATAGATGCATTGTGGATGACTCGGACCGGAATTTTTGCAGACCGTGCTCGCAGGATGATATCGGAATGCGTGGTCGCGCTGTTGCATAGCCATAGTCAAGCGAGGAAGAAAAAAGAGAGCAAAGTACATACCCGAACGGATCTCCAACGACGAGCAAAGCCACGTTTTCTTTGTTTGCATTTTTCAATATGTCATCGCTCTCAGTTTCGACCATGTCTCTGTCGGCGAGGATGAGCTCCTTCCCGTAGAACTCTTCCTTGCAAAGACGGGATTGAGACACTCGTGAGCTAAGCTCAATGCTGGGTGGCGTACCAGCCGCTCTTTCTGCACCATTAAGATGCTGGTATAAGCTTCAAGGTATACTCGGCTGCATGATTTGACGGCCTGTGAGGTGAGTTCATGTCTCCATTAGCAAAAATTTTAAAATGAAATCGACGGCTACGTACTTCCAGTCCTCTAACCGTAATGTCCCTCTCATCACAAAGTCCAAGCCCGACGACATAGAACATCTCTGAAAGGCCAAGTCGGGTTGAAACGTGGGCGGAGAGTAGGGATATCGGTAGGCCTGGCTTGGACCTGGCCGTTCAAAACGAAGAAATGCGATCAATTTTTCGAAGGCGATTTGCAGATTCTCTACCGATTCGCTTTCGAGATCCTTTTGTTCGGCAACCTCGGCCTCCCCTGTACCCCAAACCTCAGATCTGTTCGCCGCTCTGAAAGTTAAACAACAGCGGTCTTGGTCTCGGTAGATGATACCACGAAGGCTATCAAGAGTACGCACATGTTCAAGTTCCTGTCATATCACAGATCGCAACAACTATCCAGTTGGCGCGACCTGACGAGCTTACGCATCAAGCATGTCCACATGAGAACGAAACACAGGGAAGTATCCTGTCATCCGAGGTTCCGACCTCGAGGCTCCATGGCTCGAGCCTCGACGTCAAAACACTTGCGGCAAGCATCCCCGGAGAGACCGAGTTGACCGAAATCTCCTGCAATCAACCTCGTGAGATTCACAAGTTGTCCACATCGATTATTCTACCGCGCCCGTACACTCTCGCGGGAAGTTGATCGTCCAAATCCAGACCGCTAGGAAAGGTGCCGCATTGTTCAATTCGTCCTTTTCGAGCACGTATTTTCGTGATCAAGCCTCTGTGTTCCCCCATCTGTCGCATGCATGGATGAGCGCGCACCCGAAAAGTGTATAGAAAGATGTGCCGACGGCCAAGCGAACATGGAAGTAAAACGCATGGAACGGCCAGTGTCGGAGAAAGCATGGAGGAAAGGCAATCTCCCCCTCGCCGCGTGCAAGTTCCGTAGGCCCACAACGAGGTCAGTGTGATCGTAGTATAAGAATCAGCGCCTTCGCATCCGGTCAGCCCTCAGGGATTTTGACAATCTCTCTTCTCAAGACTTAGGTTATCCACCCGACCCGGTGACCTGTGTTCGCGCTCTCCCGGCATGTTCTCAATGGTTCTTCCCGACGACATCATCTCCTCCGTGCTGGAGCGGCTTGAACTACAGAACGAGCTGGCTCAATGTGCTTTGGTGAGCCGGAGGTTCAACCGCTGCGCCACGCCATTTCTTTACCGATCAATCAACTTTCGAACGGTACGCATGGTGAGTAAACTCCATCCTTTGGGCCCACTCGTATCAAACGACTAATTCACGAATTAGCTTGGTTCCAATCGCGACGCGGTCTTGCCCCAAAACGTCTTGCTGCAGAAGCCAACATATGCAGCATACGTCCACCACGTAGGTCAAAGCGGTAAGTATTCCTCCAGTGGGACGGCTGACTGACGTCTCCTAATAGTTCATTCTCATAGGTGGCCTGGGAGACATTGAGCTTGACATCGCCCAGATCAGCCGTCAAGCTCTCCGCCTCTGCACCAACCTGCGGTCCTTCAGCTGGGTGTACGCCGAGCACGATCTGAGGAGCAGCAGCGAACTCACGCACGACCTCGACATCCTCCGCAGCCTCGGTCGTCTCAAGCACCTCGTCATCCGCACGGCCGCGGGGATCAACGAGGAGGCGTGGACGAAGCTCACGCAGCTCCCAGGACTCCAGAGCATCGAGCTCTGGTCTGCGCGGACGCATACGCCGTTGTTCCCTGGGTGGTCCGCTAAGTTGCGAGAATCGCTCGTCAGCCTGGAGCTGGGATCGAGTTTCCGCCGGGATATGCAGCTGGCTGGTACGTATCCACGAACCTGTGATCCACGACCATTCTTTGACCGCGCCAGTCCCACAGTCCTATCCGAGCTTCCGAAGCTCAAACACCTGCGGGTCAGAGGGCTCTCCAACGCCTTTATCATCAAGATCTTGGAAGTTTTACCAAACCTCGAAAGCCTGTACACCGAGTACCTCATCGCGAGTCACGGACGCAATCATCCGCCGTTCAAGACATCGCTGAAGCATTTGACCGTGGCGACATGCATACCCAATCAGGCCTTTGCAGAACCACTCTGGGAGTGGATCTTACAGGTCTTGCCGCGGCCGTCCCTAGAGACGCTTCACATCCAGACAGTATCGCCCATCACCGTGCCACGGAAGTTCTTGAGAGACTTGACGAAGATACATCACGACACCTTGCAAGAGGTTAATGTGGGGCGCATGGAGATGACGGCGGATGATATTGCCTACTTGTGCACGACGTGCCCCAACCTCCAATCCGTCTCCTGCTCGCTGGATGGTACAGTGGTGCGTCTACAAAGGGATGTCGACGTATACTGGTGTTTGCGCTGACCAAGAGCCGTAGGATGATCTGGACGCCGTGGTTGGGAGAGCACTGAACGTAAGTAGTTTGCATGTGACGTTCCGACGCGAGTTGGTGTTCGTGAGAGAACGAGAAGGGGTACGGCCCGAGCAGCCTAGAGAGTGGATGCTCAGACAGAAGTCGAAGTTGAGAGCACTACAAATTAACGAAGTCATTTATGAGGTGAGCAGTACGCATGAAGGCGGCAAGAGGTGGTCATTCGATTCTTTCAACTGACGACGGAATGTTATCAGGGACGATGGGTACTTGACAAGTCCTCGACGACAGTGTTTGAGGTAACTTGCACTAATGTGCCATGCACATGGTGATGATCACATCGGTAGATCTATCGAGAGAGAATGTACGATGCATGTTATACCAGAGCTTGTACATTGTGGTCTGGTATGGACGAGATACAAAGAGAAAGCAGCTGAATCAGATGTTGTATTAGTATCACGTTTTGCGTAGTAATGAAAGATGGCTTACCACAAAGCACAATGAGTAACACATTCACATTCCCCGTCCACGCCCCCTTCCTCCACGCATAGGTGCTCCTCGGACGGCGCCTCTGCCTATAGGTCAGACGAGTCAGTGAAAGATCTACTTGAAGCATGATTGAAACCCACCTCTTGTTGGTACACCACGTCCCCCTGCGTTGAGACGACAGATCAACATTCAAGATCTGGTAGGAATTGTAGAAATTGTAGAAACGCACCTCTGCCACCGCCACTGACATGTGCGCCACGCGCACTTCGTCCCGCCTCTCTCGCGCGACTTTGCTCATCCTTGACAGCGTCCAGCAGCGGCTCCGGTACACGAAGATACTTTATCTGCAAAGTAGCCAACCCCCAATCGCTATGTGAGTCCTCGGAAGGAAAATGAAAAAGACACGAGACGTACCGTGCTCCCACGAATATAGCACTCCTTCAGCTGCCAGAACTTGTCTCCCTCCGCATTCGTTTGGTAGACTTCCCTCAGGGTGATGTTCATGAAGTTGTCGCAGTTGACGAGATGTCCGTTGAAGGTCTCGCCATTTTTCAGCTCGACTAACTAAGGAAAGGGTAGGATGTGTTAGCGGTTCGATGTGCCGCGGAAGGAGCGTAGATTCACCTCACCATTGGCTTATTCTGAGCGGCATTTAGCAGAGATAGCGGTAACTACGCAAGATCGTCAGCTTTGATACACAATGTGAGGAGCTCAAGGTGCATACCATTGTGGATGAGAGATCGGTCGTGGATGTCGGGAAGAAAGCGCGTCTGGGTGCTGTCCGCGACGACGCCAGCCTCGAGGTCGCCGCACGCCTCGTTGCTCTCGTGATCCTTCTTCAAAGTCGGTCAATCCTTGCTCTGACTCGTTCTGCACCCGACGTCGTTCTCAACCTCTTCCATGGCTCCGTTCCCCACACAACCCAGAGTTTTTGATGAGTTCTGTCTGCGGAATGCTCACGATGGGATAAACCGCAGTCCGTCAGAGCGTCCGCAGCCCGGCCCACGTGAAGCACCGTCAAAGCGATAATATATGGCGTGGACATCGACTCATCATATCTCCTGGCGTCTTGCTCTTTCCCCTCATCATCCAACCGTCCCAGAGCAAGTGCTTTCGAGCGTACAGACATGATCATTACAGACGATACACCACCGTCGCCGACGAAAGTCCAGCGGGAGCTCGCGGAGGCTGCCCGCACTACCAACCCCACCCAGGAACCAGGTCCCCCGCCCTACAACGCAGCCGCAGCATATCCTTCTTATCAACGTCAACAGCCTGGCTACCCCGTAGCATCGTCTTCGGGAGGAGCACCGCAGCCAGGTCCCTCGAGAGATGACTTCGACCGGATAAGCAGAAGACGAGCCGCGAAGCGATTCGTGAAGGCATTTATTTGGGCGATTGCGATTTACGCATTGTTCTGGGCTTTCACTGGCAGCCTAATAGGACTTGGAAGGCGTTCAAGGGTGAGTTCTATCTTGTCCTCTTCTTTGCGCGCCCGTGGACGTTATTGGGCTTACCATGGGCGTGGCTATATCGTGCAGAGGAATTGGTATATTGATTATCGGCAGGACACACTAGGTTGGCCTATACCTTCAGATGGAGTAATCCACCGATGCTTGAGCCGTCAAGATCCATGGCACGTCAACACGGCTTCCCCGATGGTCTCTTTCAAGCTGCCTCTGTCCTCCGACGCGTTGTATCTATTTTCCAGAGGCAGCCTTGCGACGGGAAATGTCATGTTCCAACAAGACGAAAGTCTCGCCGCGAACGATACCATGGTCGTCGATGTGATTGTGTCCCACCGAACAAGTGAAACTGCTGGCCTGGTCAGCATATGTCAACTCGAGCGGAAATCAGGGGAACGCGGAATTGGGTTTTTCGTGAGTTTGAAGCATTCGGGCTGAACAAGACCAGACATCTGATCTACTCTATAGACACCATACAAATGGCATTCTACCGTCCTTGCCATCGTAGATTTCACTGTGGTAGTCCGGTTCCCCGTTTCTGCAACTCAAGATCCATTGCGTATCAAGCGTCTCGAGACGAATCTCCCTCACTTTGGCCACAACATGCAGAACTTCGAGGGTGGGATCGAGTTTGAGACCCTCTCATTGTCATCTAGCAGTGCACACATGAACGTGGTGGTACGTTTGATGTACCTTCTCTCCTCTATGTCACATTGCTCATTTCCTCCCCCAGGCGTCTTCTGCTCAGAAAGCTGTCATCAAGACTACGAATGGCCACATCGTAGGCAACTTCACGGCCCACAAAGATCTCACCTTAATTACCACAAACGGCGTCATTTCCACTTTCGTCAAACTTCATAACGCGAAAGCTCGTACACCAACTAAACTAACGATGCTCACAACTAATAGGCGAGTCATAGTCATTCCGCAGTTACTTCGTACAGCCCTAGATCTAATACATCACCGCAGCCCACTGGCATCTTTCGTCGATCTCATTTCCGACGCCAAGAACGGCACCGGAGGTTCGTTTGACGTCAACGCAAAGACGACCAACGACCCTCTCAGCCTTCAATTCCCCATCTCCCCATCCTACGCCCACCTCGACATCGACGCAGCTACGACCAACTCTCCAGCCAGCGTGAGCGTCAACACGCGGTACGAGGGCGCTTTCCACCTGCACACCTCTCGGAGTTCAGGCATGGTGATGCACTACGACGACGACGCGGAGGACCCGGAGGGGCTGGGTCGTGTCCGGTATGTGGACGTCAAGCAGCGGTCCAGTGGGGACATGGAGGGAACGATGTCGTGGGGGCGGAAGGAGAAGGTAGACAAATTGGGCGATGTGGATATCAGGACGACGCATGCTCAGGTCATGTTGACTGTGCTGTGAGGAGGATGAAGATGGGCGATTTATTCACGAGGTTTGTCCTTTTTATGATGTTACTTTATGGCATGTCCGCTGTGTTCTTGGATATATTTCCATTGTATACTACTAGCTACTACCCCACTTTCATCCACTGTCAGCTTCACAATACCACATAGCATTTGCTACACCTCTCGTCACCATCGTGTATACACATCCTACCTATCAAGTGGTCGTGCAAGTCCCAAAAGCATCAGCGTCGTCACCGGATAACACCACGTTTTGACAGGAAAACGAGGCAGCTCCATATTTTGAAGGAGGACTAGACATGATCATGAGCAGGCTGCATCGTACAGCGCACATCTGCACTCACGCGATGTCCAGGTCGTTTACATTCACGTTGCTGCACCTTCCGTCAGGTGAGCAAGACAAGCTGGCGACGACCGCTTTCTCTTTCCCGGAGGACGTGCCGGAAATACTGCAGGCGGTGTTAGTATTGGATCGTGTTGGAGAAGAAGAACATACTCATCAAACCAGACGTCCTGGATGAAGGTGTTCGAAGGAAACTCCGCACACTCATCCGCGTCCGTCATGTAACACTATCCACGATTACAATCAAGATCTCAGAAACAAAGAGCGAAGTGATGATCAAAGGGCGCACTTGGTCAATGATAACCGGGTTGTCTACATTGCTCTCAACGAACCCGCTGAAGGTGATGTTCTTGACAATACCCGAGCCGACACCTTGGCCAGCCCATGCCTTGATGCGAGCACCATTTTGTGCATTCGACATCTTGATGTTTACCGCGGTGACGTTCTCTACGATGTCGAATTCACCAGGATATTGTCCTAGAGACCCGACGGAGATTCCACTATTCAGATCGAGTCAGCACATGAACACCATGCAGAGACGGAGTGGCGTCATACTGTGATCCGTTACAAGAGAGATTCGAAACCAAGATGTTCGTAGCATCTACAACAAATATCAAGCATCAACGCCAGCGTTCGTCATCGCTGAAATAGCTCCAGCGAGATGTGGCGCATACGCACTCGGTTTGAAACTGACGCAATCATCACCGTTGTTGATCGTTGAATCTTCAATCACGACATCGTCGCTGCGGAAGATGTCCCATCCGTCCGTATTCTTTGCATCATTTTTGGACGTTGAGACAGCAGAAATAGTGATATTGCGATAGGTGATACGTTGACCCTCGTTTACCTACGTGCACGACTCAGCTCAGGCTAAACAGCTTGTAGGAGCAGTACGTAGGAACGTACGAAATTGACCCATTCCGGGGAGTTGATCATACGGAGGTTCTGAACCGTGACGTTCGTCGCTTGGAACAATGTCATAATGATGGGCCTGGCAAGACTACTGTTTTTGGCGCTGCCAACAACATCCTGAGTCTGACCAGGAAATTCGAGCATATGGTTTGCAGATGGTACCTACAAAGCATCGTACCACGCTTGACCAGCGCCATCAAGAGTGCCTCCACCGTCAACAACGATGTTCCTCCCACCCAGGAGCCAGAATGCGACTTGGTCCTGGAACGAGAAGTAGAACGCGTTTCCTGTCCAGTATGGAAGATCCGGGTTGAATCGGACTGTCCCTTGAATGCTCTGCAGGATCGTCAGCATAGTAAAGATGACCGTACTTATGAGACTTACGATGTGCTTGTTGGATAGACCCGTCATGTTCATCCTGGTCTCAATATTGAGAGTGGTCTTCGCGGGAACGACAACCGTAGCGCAAGATGGATCGGAAACCGCCTTCAGAAACGCAGGCGCATCATCCTTCCCACTGGCAGACAGTGTGCATGCCGAGGACGCGCGAGTGAAGAGAGATGGCCCCGCGCACAATGCCAGCGGGGCGCAGAGGAGAAGGAGCCAGCGCATCTTGCAAGTTCAGGGTCAACGGAGCTGAAAAACTGAACATCAGTTGACGTGTGGTATATATACGTGCAATCGAAGGACGTCAACATGCAACGCAAGTGATCATGTTGGAGTAGAAGATCAGGTCCATTGCGATGACACGCAGCTGGAAGAACCGGTTGTAAAAGACTGTTAGTGGGTATCCACGGGCCGCTGGCTTGAATTGGCCCTTCCTTCGTGCGCATAGAAGAACAGTGGGTCCACGTGAGGATCACACGGTGCAGAGTATCTCCGAAAATGAAAGATGTATTCAATATGCTCCTGCAACAAAGATAGCCTGCAGTCACATGAATGTCAAATAGTTGTCTGCGGAAGGTAGAAGCGTACGAACCTATGGTCTTACACGCATCCTGACAGTATGTAGAAAGTGATAAGTCACTGGGGTCGGCGACTCCAGTCTTCACCAAGAACCTGGCCGTTGACTTCAACAGGTTTTGCTCCTGAAAATGTATGTCAGAAATATATTGTTCGACGAGCGTGCTAGTCCACGTACCAACCACAACCCAGTAGATTCTGGTCCATTCAGTCGGAGAGGGGTTCTTCCACGAATGCAGGACACCCCTCTGGACGATGACGTCACCCTGCTTGAGGATAGTTGATTCACCATTCTCCAAGTCCAAAACGACAGACCCTTGCATGATGATTCCGAAGTCAAGGGATTCCGTGCGATGCGGGAACTGAGATAAATGACGTGTCAACACAAAACAGAGCCAGTAGCGAAGGAAGAATTTACCACACTGGATCCTGGAGCGTAGTCGAAGACCCTGAAGGTTGCACCGTTGAGAGTGGAGAGCCCTGCGGGTCCGGGAAGGCTATGGGCGATCGAGTCGACCCATTCGCCTTTGACCTCGTTGTTGTTCGCCGGCACCTGCTCGGTACGGTATAGGTCGAAGACACCATTTGTACTCTTCGGGTGCCAGAATTTCGGTTGGACGGACTCGTCAAGGATGATGGTGGGCTCAGCCTCGGCAGTGTGGCCAGTGACCACCCTGCGAATGTTGGGAAGAGAGTAGGAAGTGGTGGACATGTTGAGTATCGCGAGTTGACTGTTGAGATCAGGGTGTCTTGTTCTCCTGTCCAGATCGATGGGTTGTATATAACCTACAACAGGCGCCCATTGGGGAAGGACGCGTGTGCGTTAGGTATCGGCACTACTGGCAGTACTGCGCGCCCTCTTCAATCAAAGACATCATCGCTGCAATATGAGCAAGGTCTCCCGAAAGTTTCTAGACGGCTTGTGCGATGTTCGGAACGGTGACGAATACCGACGACCTTTATGGTGCCTCCGGAGTAGTTCTTGGCCCTCTTCTCGGCCGGAGACTTGCATTACAGAATGGGTCCAATTGGTAGCATCAGTCGTCGGCTTGACGCAGAGCCGGCGTGGTTCCGTATAGAGAAGGGTTTCGGTTGCAGTAGACTGTGTCGAGCACCCGCTGTTGAGTAACTACGCATTGGTACTCTTGTAACCTGGGCTCACAGCATCACCGCGAATGGACAGCTCTTCAGCTATTCAACGTCCTTGGGCTAGGCATCCATCGTAACGCTATGCACGTTTCTAATACAACTCGAGCTGCTTGAGACGTGAGCTGAGTTTACCTCACATTGTGAGACATGGAACGTACGGTAATCATTTCTAGCGTCATGGTCTGGATCAGACACGACCCGTCCTGTCGCAACCAGCTACCTGGCGCTTTCCTTTCAGCTTGGGTACTTGCACCTCCTTCCGCCATTGTAGATCAGGGACTCCGGATACCAGACTTTGGATACGAGCCGAAATGACCCGCTTCTAGCATCGTATCACGAGGTCGACCGTGATAACTGGGTCAAAGTAGTTGATACGATTTTCCCTACTGTCGGTGCAAAGAGTTTTGGCAGCTCGAGCTTCAAGGCTTCATTGGAGGCGTCGGAAGCGGTCATAGTCGCTATGATCTTCTTTACGACCAGGAGTTGCTCGCCTCGCGGGAATGTCTTCCGCCTTGCTGGGTCACGGTGTTGGTGAAAGAATGATCCTCGATATGGTAGGCAAAGGGATTCCACAGAGTCCGGACGCAAAAAGACGCAAGAGAGGTGGTCAAGTAAGTGAAGAGGACTGAAATTCAGAAGAGTATGTCTCTGTATGTTTGTGGCAAGTTTGTGGTGACGACAAAACGACAGTCCCACGATCGCGCTTTAGGCAGGATATTCTCACGCTAGCTGATCACACGGCCACCGGTAGCCCCTCGCGATCGACCACCATCGTTGCCTCTCGCCACCTCGAATTCGAACCCAACCACACATCGCACAAAATTTGGGTGAGTTGCCGTTACTCGAATGTATAAGCTCAGACTGAGAGTTTGTGCTCTTTGTCGTAGAAACAATGCCAGCATTCGTCTTTCCCAGATCAAGATCAGCGTTGCAGAAGTCGATTCATCGCAAGGAGCAGGAGCTTCTACAACTCAAGTTCAGATACAATGCACTCGCACCAGTGAATGCACGGATTCCCCCGGAAATTCTTTCTCAAATTCTCCTGACGCTACTCGAGGATCACATAGCTGGCTGGTTGACGCCACGCGCCGCACATTCGAACAGTGGTCCCATAAAGCCATATGCCTGGCTAATCTATACGCATGTATGTCGACACTGGAGAACAGTCTCATTGCAGACAAGTACCCTGTGGTCACACATCATCGAACCCTGGCAGGATAGTCTCAAGTTACTTCAGATCCCTACTTCTGATTCTTGCGCAGATTCCATGCTCAGTCGCTCGCGACGGAGCGTACTCTCTGTATATCTTCGCGGATGCAATCTTTCCTGGATACATCAATTCGTTTTTCCAGTCCTGTGCCGTTTGCAGACTCTCCGTTTATTAGGAGCCAATCGAGGTGGTAGACAGGAATACGAATCGAAGGACATGACTGTGATCGCGGAAATCTGTCGGACTCCGACTCTCCGAATCCTGTCCTCTGAAGTCTCTTTTGAGACGTTCCCGCGGGAAGAAATCAACATTTTCACGCACCGCTCCTCTCTTCGCAGCTTCTCCTGCATTGGGCTTGCTTGGAGACATTATAGCTCCTTGCTGTCTCCCGCCTTGACGTATCTAGCTCTAGACGTCCCATGGGACATGACAATGCCTCATGATACGCTTCTTCGCGCATTGTCCGGCCTACCACTCCTTCAACACCTTCGTATTCAGCACGAAGCTCCTAATAACGACCGTTCTCCGTCATCCGCCACCGTCCAGGTCGAGCTCCCGCAGCTCCGCAGACTTGAGGTGTTTTGCAGTGCCGCTGTTACGGAATGGCTCACTTTCCTGCAATGCATCACGTTACCCCCATCTTGTCAAATTCATCTCTACAACCTTCACAACGTTTATAGGAGAACAGAACGGCCAATTTCCGCTTCTTCATTGTGGTCGTACTTCTTGAACAGAGCGCATGCTTACTCTCGCAATGCGTTTACGACAATGGCCGTCTTTGGCTCCGGATTTTCCCATTACGCAAGAGGTGGAACACTGGAAGTCTCGCAGTACCATCGTACAGTGATGTTGTGGGACGAAGATTTGCAGCACACTAGTTTCAGTCTGGAAAGACAAGAACCTGCATTCGTTGTCGCTCTTGGGAAACTGGATGACGGTAGCGATATCCTTCCGACCAGGGACATACGATTCATGTCTGCAACTGCAGGCGTCCGTTCGCTTCATCAAACTGTTCTGCTTAAGTCCGCCACAGAATGGGCAGAGTCCTTTGACCATCTGGTCCATTTGGAAGTACTCATTTCCCCGTTGAGTCCACATCTTCTTGCGGCTCTGTGCGGTTCAGAGTCAATCCCGCAGTCTTCCCCAGATTTCACACCTGTCGAGCCCGCTTTCACTGTCAGCAGGTCACTGCTCTTCCCCAGCCTCCAGAAGCTGGTCATCGTGGACATCTATCGCAGTCGAATGTCGTTGGATTTCCTCTACCAGACCTTTCTGCTTCGCTCGAAGCATGGGAGAAAATTGGACATCCTCGTGTTTGCCCTCGCTGAAGTGGCCAATGATCCTGGTTCAATGGAGACATCGGCATTTACACGACGGGCGATTGAGGTACACGAAGCAATAGATAGCTTGAAGGAGAAGCTTCTGATGGGCGGGGTCGTGAAGAAGGTGATGTATAAGTTTGTCCCGAGATGGGTCAATGAATCGGACGAGATTTCGCTACTTGCATGTGAGGATTAGGTATCACTCACTATCGACAACTACGTCTTGCATCTATGCCTTGGAGAATTTCTCAATTGAAATGCATGTACAGTACGTTCATAAACCTGCTCAAGACAAAGCTTTGATTGTTCAGGGAATCGAATTGAATGAAGGTACCATTCACCTTCGACGCCTGAAACTACATAACCGCAGACATGAGCTTCTTCTCTGCTTTATGCTCAAGCCTCACTGTCAGAACTCAAATTTACTTCAAACCTGATCCTTTGGATATGGCATCCAATTCAAAACACGATGGTACGCGTCGCCCACGAACTTGGTCCGAACTGACAGCCAGCCATATGAGTACTAGTAGGGATCTAGCTTACAGATCATTTCGTGGCTGTCCCAGGATCGTGCATCATCTGGACAGCAGTAATCTTCAAGACGGCGCTGGGCTGCGGTTATGTCATTCAAATCTGCTCACTGAAGCACAGGTCTGTCGTGGCTGGGCTTGCCAATAGCCATGAGGCAAAGGTACTGCGTCGGTGTATATAAAGACGGATCACTGGCGTCGCGGGAGATCGTCCTCTTTGTCCCCGGTGGATACAAGATTCTACTGGTGCAGAACAGTGAGTGCGATCACTTTTCTTTTGTGCAGCTGATGTATTGACGGGGCGTTATATACTAGTCACGTAGACTAAGCTGGATGAAATCACGCTTTCTTGCCGTATTGGTTGCCACGTATTGCGCATTCCGCAGCTGTGCGGCGGCCCCAATAGCGTCAGTTCTGAGTCCTCTCGTCTAAGTTCTGAGACTGACTGTTTGTTCAGAACCTACGGCTTGTCTTTATCTTCAAATCCTGAGAACGGCGTGGTTTCTCAATCTTTGAGCATACCGCAAGTAAAGAGAGGATGGTACGTCCGTCACAGGTGCTGGAGCATCACGCCTTCTCACCTGGCCATCTTGCAGGCTCGACTGGTTCACACAGCCCGTCAGCAGCAACCTCCACTGGGGTCCCGGTATCGGCAGCTTGGGCCAGAACTCGCCCTTTCCCTGAAGGACGAGCTAATGTTTTCAATTGTATTTTGACACTGGTGATTGGATTTCGCGAGTTCCCTACAGCGCATCTATGATCTATGAACCCAATTCGGCCGCGACCCAGATGATTCGAAGCAAATAAGTGCTTCTACACAGTACCGACCGCAGGTGTTTCTCTAGGTGAAGACTCCGTCATAAGGCTGAGTAGAACGCACGCGTTAGCACATGCTAACCAGAATGACGACGAAGGCTGATCGACTGACTATATTTCGGGCCCTCCTGGGGTTACTGTTCCGAAATTGCGAAGCCTACGAACGAGACGGCAAGAAAGAATCTGTTAGCTCAGTGGCACGACGCGCGTTGATGGTATGAGCGCAGTTTTCAGAGAGAACAGATGAGTGCTTACGGCGGTCAAGATCGCCGTGTTGGAAATCCCAGCGTCTTTGCTCATGAATGGTACCGTGAGTGCGAAGATGTTGACCGCAAGCCTACGCGCAGCCACTATCAGTATTGAGCTAGGCAGATTTATGAATTTACAACATACGAGCACAACAAATAGCCAGCTCCGTCTTGTATCAGATGTCTTGCGAGCTGAGTTAAACCGATAGCGTAATTATCGCGGAGGAGCTTGCAAAGTGCAAGGAGAAATATGACACCGTCGAAGACGGTGAAGTAGATCAGCAGTATGAGCCTGATGTACGCCGGAAAGTGGTTCGAAATGAAGGCTAAGTTCATGATGCTATCAGCGTCCAAGCTTCTCAAGCTAGGCATGCAAGTTCACTCACTGTTCACGATAACAAAAGCCCAAAGACAGAGCATACCAAACGTCAACGGGATAACAATTCTGCGCGCCCGTGACCAAATTCCCATGCTAGATTCTTGATATCAGCCAAGAGGAAATATAAACGCAGATGAACTCCAGTGACGCACGTTCTGATAGCAAGATTCGCCATCGCAAGAACTGCTGTCGTGAAGCTTGAGAACTGGAAGACCTTCAGTAAATCCTAGCCTTATGTGATAAAGAAACAGCTTACCGAGTAGATGTGCAACAGAACTGTCCAGACTTTGCATTTGTTTGAAACTTTTGAGGTCGAGGTGATGCCCTGTTCCAAGGACGTATCAGTATGCGACGGGTGGTCTAGTCATATCGGCTTCCTGGCCTTGCTATGTGATATGGCAGCGCCGCAGATAATACTGCTAGAGTGTGCCTGAACGTTTGCCATGAGAGGACAACCATGTCAAAGTTGAAAGATTCTACATACATAATTAGATGAGCCGACCAATGTGTTTAGACTGCAAACGACGACGTCAACACACATTGGGATGGGCCGACATTAGTACTCACTATATGCCAATCGGTAGGAGCGCTAAATACCGGCAGGCAAAATAAACGACCTGGGATGGAAACTTATTATATGAGTAAAGATTGATGACACCGAAAAACGTACCATTGGCCAAGTAAATTTTCTTCGACGCGTGATGAAGCTCAGCTCAAAATCCATAGACGTAAAGAATTCCAACCTGCCGGAAAGCGATTGTCATGTCAGAAAGTTCGACATGCAATGGGTAATCGGACTTACAGGTACAGAACAGATATCGCCACCGCAAAATAGGCCGACGTCTGTGCCAACCAAAGGGTGTCTACGTCCATTGACCGGAATGCCAGCGCATATGAGGAAGATGAGGAATACGACGACTCGGACACTGTTGCTGCTCTTATGGGCCGCGGTGCATGAATGCACAGCTTTACTTACAGCACGATCGAAGTTCATAGAATGGAACTCGCGGTCTTGTAGCTCCACCTGAAAGAGCGGTAGCTTCAGGCCAGCGGGTGGCGGACAAGTGCGATCACCATCTCTGTAGCACCCCGACAGGCAGGGTGGCTAGCGTAGCCCATGATCGTAGTCGTGCTCCATACACGTCCGTATCATGAGGACCAATTGAAACCCTCGCAGCGATGAATCGCGTTGGACAGCGCATGCCTACGTCGAGTAAGAAACCTAGCCTGGACTCGGCTGACAGCGGGGCGGAGAATGGAGCGGATGGAGACGGAACTATGGAGCCGCAAAAGTGTCAGACAGGGTAATATGAGTAAAATCATACGCAGTTGACTCACGATTCGTCAAGAACAGCCTTGATTAGGCGTACAAGTGAGGGTGGTTCTCGCACGAACTCAACTTTGGGTCATCACGGTGGCGAGAGGTTGAGTGACGCTGGATCTAGATACGAGGCGCCAAAGACTGGTCAACACAGCCGTGGGAATCATGATCGATCAGACATCGTGGGCACATCTTTCCTCGTATGTGCATCTATCTTTGCGCTGTTCTTCCCTCCATCTCGACCAGGTCGACCGTCAGCCCCCACGTCAACACCAGCGATGAATCCAAAACGAACACTCGTCAAACTGCGCACTACTTCGCGTTTCGAGTTCACAGATGCCGCTACGGCCTTGCTAGTCCGCTGGAGCTCGCTCACGGCCCGTGCAGATCATTCCGAAGGCTGTTCTAAGGGTCTCTTCGAACAGCTCATTGTCTTCTAGAGCGGCGCCGTCACAGAAGTTTTCGTCATGGCTCCTTGACATGGGACGCGTTGGAAAGCCTGACGAGGCCGATCAGCGCTCCAAAGTCCTAAAGCTTTCTGAAGTGGTTCGTTTATAAACGGGTCCGACGAATCTCCAGGACTGACGTGTCCCCGGAGGACTACGAATACACGACTGGCAAGAGCGCAGGACGGTGAGGGACATTGATTGCTTCTAGCAGAATCCGGCTTGTGCTGACCTCTAACGCATGTGTAGCTCAACCTTGGTTCGATTCGACGATGCAGCTGCCACTCATCGTCGTGGTGGCCAGTACCGTCGCGTTTTGCACGTTTTTGACATGCGTATGGGCCACACCCATAGGGTCAGTATATCATTGGATTAACATGAATACATTGACAATGCACCTGATTCATCATATTCCTGTTCAGCTACTCGAATCGTGACCACGCGCTAGCGTCTCAACCAGCTTCTTTAGTGAAACGACAATGGTGGGTCTTTCATTCAAAACCTCTACACGGTATCGCTGCTGAACCACCTCTTCAAACTGCAGGTCCGACGAATATACCGGCCAGGGCAGTGGACTCATCGACACACATTGGGGCTCAGGCAATGGGGGTGTGGTTCAATACAATGGTACAACGGACTCCGAATCCTCTTCCCCTCCCCAAACAGGCCTCTCCCTCCCTCCTGGTATTGCAGTCATATCTACCAAGTAGATTCGCCTCTAGTCGTTCTGGGTACGAGGCCTAGATTCTCGTGGGAATCTACGATCGATCAACATCGCCCATCCCGGCTTTCTCAAGATCTAATCGCTCTATCGGTTGGAACGCAGTGTCAGTCCAAATGCACACCATTGTTGCATCGTACGCTGACAATCCTGTCCTTGCAGAGCTTTAGGACATTGTCCATACAACGTTTTACATTAACCAAATTGCTCTGATTACCCACACGGCCGTACTACTCGCAACTGTTTCAATCGCGCGCAGAGCGATGCCGTCAACGGTAGCTACACCGACGAAGTTCATCGTTGTATTTGGTACAGCTTCAGGAGAGCGGTCTGCGGAAGGATCGTTCTGAATGGCTGAGCTGAGTTGCCTCATAAGCTGGCCGTTAGGACCAAGTGAAACTCGCTCGGCAATACGTCCCTGGTAGACTGTTTACTGTCACTCGGCGAGCTCATGCGCTGGACGCGTACCTCGTACGTCTTGGCAAGCTTTCTCACGGTTCACTCAGAACATACTGACGGGCGTGCATTACAGCCAACATGCAGCTATTGTTTTTCCTCATCGCCACGTATTGCGTGTCGTTGGCGTACGCTACTCCCTTAGCGTACGTCACTTTCCCCTCCAAATGTTGATCACTGATCTATGGCATTGCTTCTCAGCTATACAACTCCTAGCTCCTGTAGTACCGATACGTCAGCTCACAAAGCGCCTGTAAACGCAAAGCGGCAATGGTACGCTCTCTAGTATCACGCATGTTTTCCACACGACAACGCAACAACTGCTTCCTCAAACGTTCAGGTCCGAAGAATTCCTCAGTTCCCCAACAGATCTGCACTGGGGTCCCCCGATGGCACAAGCTTCGGGGTTGGGTCTTCTCGGTGTACCCATTTCACAGACAGCAGGTCTCTCTGACACCGAAGCTGCCTCTGTATCTACGTAACCATAATGGCTCAGGCAATGGGGGTGTGGTTCAGTACAATGGTACAACGGACTCCTCTTCCCCTCCTAACAGGCCTCTCACTTCCTCCTGGTACTGCAGCCATATCTACCAAGTAATATCGCCTGTAGTCGATGTGAGTACGAAGCCTAGATTCTCGTGAGAATCTCCGATTGATCAACGTCTGTGAGAACGCATTCCCTCCCTCTGCCCGTCCCCAAAATCGCAAGGAACGAGTCAGTTCAAGTGCGCACCGCTGTTGCGTCGTACGCTTATAAGTTTGCTCCTGCAGATCCACCGAAAATCTATAGTACAGCGTACTACATCATCCAACCGCTATGATTGCTCACACAGCTGTTCTACTCGCGACTGTTCGAATGGTGCGCAGAGCGATGCCGTCAACGGCTGCTTTATCGTCGAAGTTCATCATTCTGCCTGGTACAGCTTTAACAGATCGACGAGAGAGCGATCCGCGGGATGACCTTTCTGAATGGTTCCTTTATAAAGCCGGCCGTTACGACCAAGTGGGACTCGCTGACGATACGTCCCTGGTGGACTACTTACCGTCATTCAACGAGCCAAGGCGCTGGACGGTGCGTGCTGGCAAGCTTTCTCTCGCGTATACAGAGTATGCTGACGTGCATGCATCTCAGCCAACATGCAGCTGTTATGTTTCTTTGTTGCTACATATTGCGTGTCGTCGATCTATGCTGCTCCCATTGCGTGCGTCAGCCCCCTTCCGATTTATATCTATGCCGCCAACTCATGAGACTGTTCTTTAGCTATGCTGGCTCATCAACATCTCCCACCACTTCCATGACCCCAAAGCGACAATGGTACGCTCCCAGATCATACCATCTTTCCACACACCAACGCAACAACCTTTGTTTCCTGGAACTCTCAGGGGCGATGAATACCTCAACTCCCTCTCAAGTCTACACTGGGGTCCCGCCGTGGGACACGCCTCGGGGCATGGTTATTTCGATGTACCCACTCCACCACAAACAGCAGGTCTCTCTGATACTGAAGCTGCCTCTGTATCTCCGTAACAAAGATCCATATTGCAATGATTCTCTGGAGTAGGGCGTGCGTGATATCTTCTTTTTGTGCAGTATCTCTTGAAGCTGGACGACCCGGTGAAAGTGTGCATCCCGAGTCCCGACTCACCGCCGCGGCTATGACGTCAGACCATCGGCCGAACGGGATGTGTACGCGCTCAGTGCAAGCAGTTAGGACCGCGGTGGTGGTTAACATCTACCAAACTAGCTACTGTACCCAACGCGTCAGCATGCAGGGCTTATCAGCACAGCTGAGACTGCGAGTAGTCTGCTGTTGGCGTCCAAGCTATGAAAAGCGCGAAATGCAACCTAACCCATCATCGGATTTCGTTCCGGATGTTTGTTCGTTCGTTCACTCATTCAACGTCCACCGTTCACCGTTCTACCACGGTACGGCATACACGGTCCCCAGTCGCTCAACTTCAACAACAACCACCCGACTCGGATCCGGATACACCAATCTGCCGCCATTCTTACACCATTGCATTTAAGCTTTTAGCTTCTTCTCCCCGCTACTCGACCGTACGCAAGAGATACCGGGCATCTCGGGCATTGTAACCACTAACCCCCGACCACTATCGGAGGGTAAGAGGGTAAGTAAAGAGTATCACGATCTTGAAAGTCAAGACACGGGGTCCCGCTGCTATGGTTCGCGCAGTCCTACGAGGTGAACGTGAACGAGGGAGGAGGGGCTCGTTAATTTAGAGCGGTCTGTGAAAGGCCAGTTTATTGAAACACGCTTGGATAGGGACGTATACCTAGGAGAGGGCACGTTTGAGAAGGTTAGTCCTACAGGGAAACGAAAGTGGGGTGACGTACGGTACCGAACGCGGTGGCGGAAGGAGTCCAGAGGGGGGGCGATGAACGAGGCCATGGCGGCTGGCGGGACCGACGAGGTAGAGTGCAGCAGCCATACAGCATGCAAGGCAAAAAAAATTGCATAAGCAAAAAAGGACAACTAAACACTTTCCGCCCATCTGCCACGAGAACCGGGGATAATGCAACAAACAGTAGGGATTACAACGACGATACAAGAACACCAGTTGAAGAGGAGGCCCTTTCCGCCTTGCAGCCAAAAAAATACACAGCGTAGAGAAAGAAGACAAGCGGTGTGTAGGTGGTGAGTGGAAGAACAAGCAAGCAATGGTCCGCAGAAAAGAGGTCATGACGAATGGAAGCTTGGAAGGGACGAGCGAGTATGGATGCGCGGCGAGGATTGTTGGTATTGTGTGCTGAGACAGAACGTGAACAGGCGAGAGGGATGTGATGGATTCGTGTATCGTGGTGGTGGGGGCGGGGGCGAAGGAGCAGAGGTTCTGCGTAGGAGACGATGCATGGATACATAGAGGAGGTGAGAGACTGGCATTTGTGTTGTCGTCATGATGATGCTGTATTGGTATAATCAAAATCGGGGAATTGGTCGCCGTAGAGGTCTTCTGCTGGCAGTCCATACGCCGCTGCTGCGTTGTCTTCTGGGTATCTTTCAAATCTGCGACATCCGAAAAGCGGAACGGTGAGTACGTCGCCAGCGGCGGAAAAAAAGACATGAATAGGTACACATACGCGCTGGCATCTCCGTCTCCACTGATCTTCGGCAAGTAAGGCGCGGTGATTTCTCTATTCTTGAGCTTCTCCCAGTCTACTTCTCGGAACCAGGGATGTGCGAACACGTCGCCAGCGCCGTTGTGCAAGTTCCCGTATCGTCGGGACGGGTCGCGCTCCATGAACTTCAAGATGAGGTCCGTCGCGTTCGCGTGGAAAGCCGGCCACTTGATACACGTCGGACCCTGGGCGATTTTCTCGTAGAGGACGACGGGCGAAATGTCGGGCTCGTGGAAGGGTGGGAGGCCAGATAGCATCTCAAATATGAGGACGCCGAGTGCGTACCAGTCTACGCTTTTGTTGTACCGAGCATTACCAATGATCTGCGTAGAGGCAAAACCGTCCGATCAGAATTAATCCGTAAATGGACAGGGCATACGGCAGCGGTGGCTCACCTCTGGCGCAAGATAGTCTGGGGTGCCACAGAGCGTCCAGACAGTGGTGTTGCAGTACTTGGCGAAGCCAAAGTCGGCGATCTTGATGTGGCCGTCGAAGTTGAGGAGGATGTTTTCGGGCTTGAGGTCACGGTAGATGACATCCATGTTGTGGAGGTAGTTGAGCGCCAGCGCGACCTCGGCTGCATAGAATTTTGCGACAGGGTCTGGAAATCGCTACAAAGAAGCGGTAGTAAGGTGAGATAGACGGTCCATCACGTGTTGAACGATAGGCCGACAGAAAGTGAGACAGTGTGGCGGGTTCAAGCGCGTGCCCACGGCGGGCTAAGTAGCCTGGCAACGTCCCCAAAAACGTCGCCCAGCTAGCAGCGAACGAGGCCAGTAAGCCAGCAGGGCCCCGGGGGAGCGGGCGGGGGTGCAGCAGAGAAATTCGGCGCACGGTCGGAGGGGCGAGCCGGAGGGGAGGTTCATATGTCCCGAAAAGGCACATATGTCCTAAAGCGGGTGATATTACGACGTGCGCAGAAGCAGCGTCCAGAGCCCCGCCGCTTCGAACAGAAGGTCATTAACCTGCGGCAGTGCCGGCCGACCCCCACGACGCGTCCCACCGCTCCCCACGCGTCCCCGCCACGCGCCCTGCCCGCCCGCCGTCGCACACAGCGTCCACGCGCCCGCCCACACCCTCCGCGCCCTGCCCGCTCGCACCACGGATAGCATATACCGACAGAACCGCACAGACAAGCACTCACGTTGGATCGCCGAAGCAGCGTGAACAGCTCGCCGCCGGGCACAAAGTCCATCACCATGTACAGGTTCGACGCATCCTGGAAGGTGCCCCACAAATTGACGATGAACGGGTGCTGCACCGACTGCAGCATCGCCTGCTCATTGCGGGTGTGCGACACCTGCTTTGTCCGCACGATCTTCTCTTTGCTCAGGACCTTGATGGCGTAGAAACGGCGGTTGTGTATGCTTCGTACTGGACGAGCAGCGGGGCAGTGTCAGTACCAACCCGACCCGAGAGCGTGACAGACTCACCGAGATGCACCCGCCCGAAGCTGCCTGTCCCCAGTGTCCGGTGTATGATGAAATCAGACAGACGGTACGTGCCTTTTGGCCGTCGCGCCTGGAGGGGTATCTGAGGCACGACGATCTCCGTAGTCTCCTGCCGCTTGCTCCAGTCGCTGACGGACGTGCGCTGGGTAGAGAGTGATCCCCGTTGCTCGACAGATAGTGTCGAGCGGGAAGGCACCGACGAGGCTAGCGACGGTGATGGCGAAATGGATGTGTCGGAGCCGGGGACGAGGGAGGGTCTATTGGATCGGAGGTGACCGAGTTTGTCTGCCATCTTCCTCAAGAGCATCCGTGGGGCGGGGGTGTCGTGGTCGTCGTGGCTGTCGTGGGCGTCGTCGCAGCGTCGGGCGTCGTGCACGGCGGGGGACAGCAGCAGCCAGCTGGCTCGGGACAGAGCAGCGCGAAAGAAGAGGCAGGATGGACTGAGAGGGCTCCCGGCTCGCATTGTTCTGAGCGTGACAGTGGCTCGGAAGCAACCGATCTCCTGCTACTCATAACTTCCCGATTGGGATCAACGTCGCCTCCCGCACCGGCGCTTCCCCCTCCCACATCCTTGTTCTCGCATTTGCCTCTCAAAATACTCGCGTGAAACGTGAACAGGCCTCGCTCAATGGCAACCGCGAGAACGCCATATACCCTTCCTTGTTCTCCTCCTGGGCCCCTCCTATCCGATGTCGCATTAATAGCTGTCGTACATCCACAAAATGACAAAGCGACTCGACACTTCTCGCACCAGCCTGGTCACGTTGCAGCCTCCAGCCTGCTTCGCTGTCCATCCTCACCCTCGTTCTGCGATCTACGTATTTGCGGTCTGTTTCCCTCGGGACGCCGTGTAGTTTCACCCTCAGACCGTAGCGGAATGCCCAGAACTTCCAAATTGACACGTGAAGTAGGAATGTGTGTGTCCAATAAACCCAAAGGCGAGGCGTTTGTGGCGCAGGTCCGTTACGCTTTTCCGGCAGGCTGTCGAAATCGGAAGAACTCTGCTGGTTGCGCATACTACTACCGCACCTCAATCGTACACGAACTTCTGCTTCTAATGCCTGATCTCAAATCGCTGGAATTCTAACTCTGACAGCGTCCTCTCGGATGATATCTGAACACCGGTTACCGTGGCGTGCATTGGACCGGTCTGTAGATGTTGGCGACTGCCAAAATCCGTACAACAGAAGTGGTTCGTTTCTGTTAGATGCTACTGCTTCTTCGCATATCAGCGAGCAGTGCATACTTACAACTGAGCCAAAATGTTCTCTGCCGCTTGCGCGACACCCACTACTGTGCCATTCTGGTACCAAGGAAACGGGTCGATGAGTCGATCGTGTCAGAGACGCGAAAAGAGAGACCACCTACGGGGTCGTTCTTCACCCAACCAACCACACCATCTCGTTCTGCCACCCTTTTTACGAATTGCCGGAATCCGACGCCGTGGACAGTTCCCGACACGATGAATTGCAGAGAACGGAGGCTCATGAAGGGCAAGGATGATAGATGTCAGGGATATTATGCTGGCAAAGGTTGACTTGAAGCTTCTGAATGTTGTGCCTTCAAAAACCCATGGTGGAAGGCAGGCCTTGCACTTGGTCGGGAGGAGAGCGGCGGAGCCGGAGGGAGATCTGAGTAAGATCTGAGGATGACATCATAGATATCATCAGTGGCCGCGTTCGAATCCGAGGCTGGCCCGAACTCAAAATCGGAAGCAGTACAGTCGCACACAGCACGTGAAGGAACACACCAGAGTCAAGTCCATCATAATACAAAAAATGAGCTACACTACCTGTAAGAATAGATACAACAATCATGAGAAGGAGAGAATCCATCGACATCTGAACTGCCAACGAACCACTGAATCACTCCGAATACACATCTTCCGAGGAGCTTCCCTTCATCTCCTCAATCATCTTCCTGACCCGCTCATACACCGCAAACACGATCGCCTGCCCAGGGGCGACACGCAGCACACGCGGGGTAATCCCCTTGTAGAACGAGCGAACCCCCTCTCGGCGCCACATGTCCTTCGCGATAATCATGATGCGCTGGAAAGCAGTCGAGCCTGGTTCGGCGGTGGACTTTTGCAAGCCTAGAGCAATAGAAATGAGCCACAAATGCTTGCATCGGGTATGACGGTACACGCACGGGTCTTTATTGTGTCAATGGGCGCATTGGAAAAGGGTCCCATCGCTCCGGAAATGAGGCCGATGAGCATGTGCTGGTACGAGGGCAGTTCTGTCAGCTCAGGCTGCCAGCGATGCGCGAGCTTCTTGAGTTCCTGGTACGCAGTAAAGTTGGCACCTACGGACACGCGCGTACGCACACACAACGCCCATTAATCACTTTCATTTAACACGACCGGGAACCAAAGAAGAAGACTGCACGCACCTTGGTTGGTCGCCTGCCTCAACGCGGTCAGACTGACTCCGCGATACAACGTCCCAACACCTTCCTCCTTGATGATGGTATACACGGCGTGGCCTGCGTTACGGTATCGTGGGACCTCCATCGGGTCCGCCAGGGAGTGCATCTGCGCTTGAAGCCGAATCTTGACGACTTCCATGGGCGTTACGACTGCCACAGCTTCGGTCGTTCCGGCTCCCAGTCCCGCTGTATTCATTGAAGAGCGTCAGAGCGCGCTACGAGGAGGGCGAGCGTGATAGATGTGCGCACCTATAAATATGTTGCCCACACTCGTCTGTCCCGTGTTCTTGTCTGCTAACCAGCCCTTGTACGATTCGAAGCTTGCGAAGCGGACAGCCATCTTAGGTACGATCCCGGAAAGGACCGCTCCGAGACCTTTGTAGAGAGCTAAAGGGGTCTCGCGGCGAACGATCATAGCACCAGTCGCAATGAATCCTCGAGGTTTTGTCTGCAAAATTGAATCAGTTCGCGCACAAAGACCACTGCAGAAAATGCTACTTACCCCAGGGGCTGAACCGGATCTCGAGAGCTGCATACGAACCTTGATCGTGTCCAGCGGCTGACAACATAGCTAGAGGAACAGATATGAGTACGTGTTCATCATCAACTACAATCCGGTGCTCACCGCCTCCATACCGCCCGCCGCACCTCCAGCGATGAGTTGTGTAGCAAATCCAACGGGTTTTCGGTCTCCAGATCGCGACATGGTGGAAGCGTAGAGGAAGCGTAGAGAAAGGAAGCGGACGACGCGCCTCAGGGGGGTTCAAGCACGTTCAATTTCAATCCAAGCCGTCCGGTCAGCCAGTCAGCCTCTACGGCGAATGGGGTGTCTTCCTCCGGTGAACAATGGCCAGCCTCCGCTCTCTATGACAGCGTCAACCACTTCCCTTCGACTACAGCGCTCCGGCGGGCTGTACACGTTCGACTCCTGCGCGGCAACGACACGGGTGGAAGCGACGAGCAGCAGCAGCGGTGACCGAGAGGAAGAAGATCTGCATGAACGGGGGGTCGGCACGAGAGGGATTTAAACACAATTGCGAGAGAGCAAGCAAACGAGCCTGGAGCGAAGTAGCAGTACGAGCCTCGCTTTGGTCCGGAACATGTGAATATGGGAATATGACCTAGGAGGAGCGTCCTTGGCCGCAACCGAGGCTCCAGTGTGCTCTACGGAACTGGCGTTTCATCCGCTCTCCTTCCGCTATCGTCCGTAACACCGATTGCGGGGCTCCATAGTGGTGTGGTCCTGTTCCGAGTCATGGTCAATCTTCATCCGCACTTGCACCGATCGAGAGATCGGAGGAGGTGGGGTTAGTGGACGCTCTTCGGAGGTCGTTGGTTATAAGGACGTGGCGACGGCTGACACGATCCCCTTGTTCTCAAGCATGTCTTCATGACTTGGAAATCTTCTTGCTTTCGTCTGGAGACAGGGTCCACGGGTGCCAAAGAGGGCGTTAGAGTAAGAGGATGGTTGACGCAGAGGTGGGAAACGCGCGGGCGGTCAGTATGGCGGTCACTGAAAAAGGCAAGTTGCTCTCGGCTATGTTCCTTGCCGGTGACTCCACCATTCTTTCGACAGTTCCTCTTCGTATCTCATGATGATTGAGACGATGCCCGTGTTTCCTGGACGGTGTCTGGTTCAATCTAGGACTATGAAAGCGGAATCCCGATGGTATTGAATCGACCGCAGTACTAGACAAATTCCGGAAAGTCATGTGTTCACCGGGCAGAAGCCGATGCACATCAGGGAGACGTAGTACGCAACATCATACAAAGTAGTGCAGAAGCAGTTTGCACAGCTACCCGTGTATAAAGTCCTTCCAGCCCTTTCGTGTCGACTCTGAGTCGTTTTGTTCATATGCTGTGCAAATCCCACCTTGCCGATGGCCACTTCATGTACAGTATATACCGTATACAAGAATTTAACCCCCCGGGGTCGTTGTCGAGATAGTAAGGCAGTGTGCGAGATCGAAACGATCTCACTTGAAGATGTCAGTGGACAGGAAATCAGAAGGCAAGGCTACCGGTCGAGTACTGAGTTGGGCGCAAGGGCTGCCGAAGCACTCTCTCTGTCTCTCAGCGCTCAGCGCTCAGCGCTGGCAAGCAAGGCGAGAGATACTGAAACCACTGCAAAGTTGCAATGTCATTCTCGTCATCCGTTGTTCGAAAGTGAACGACAGCTTCATGTGGGCGGGAATGGTGATTTCAGAACGAAGAGGGCAGGTCTGGCAGGAGGGGAGAAGACTACCACCCGGAAGAAAAATTCTACGCAACTTCAAGGGGGTCCAGGCCGTGGCACAGTGGTGACGTGAATGAGCTATCACTACCACTGCCATCGTTCTGTACAGGTGGTTCTGAGAGTGGTGGCGGCGATGGCGATGCTGGCGGAGTTTCGGTACCCGACTCATTTACCCCTATACCCCAGTGCAGGTTCTCTACGGATTTGAGAAATCCTTCGGACCTGAAAGTTTGAAAAAGTCGGCATTGTCTCGTCGGTATAGTGAAAGTATGCATGATGCTAGAGAACATACCATTGTCGCTTGCAGGTTACAGAGGTGTGAGATGTTGAAACATCTGTATTACTCGACCTAGCATAGCTGAAAAACAGTCAGTGGCAAAACTCCAAGAGTTCAGCTGGAGGGTGGCGCACGCTATGGGAGCAGCATATGTTAACGACACGCAATACGCGACACCGAAGAAGAACAATATCTGCATAGTAGCTAAGACGAACATACGTCAGTACACTCTGGATACACCTAAAGAAAGCCTTCCGACACGCACCGTCCTGCGCTTTGATTTGTTAATTAAATGTAGTCCGCCTGGGATGATTTCCACTTGGCCCCAACGGCTGGCCAGCTTTATAAAGAATTTAAGAAGCTCAGAACAGCGATTCAAAGTGGTCGCTTGGCGGATTGGTTTTGTCGATCTTTTACATCTGTACCAGGTGAAATCATAATCTTCAACAACAAAACGGCCGTTGACGGCATTGCTCTGCGAGCCCTTTGAACATCTGAGAGCAGGACAGCCAACGCGTTCGAATAATCACTGCAGGGTAAGTACTCGATCAGGATAATCTAGTACACTGTCCTGGATATTTTTAGTGGATCGCAGGATCAAGGTTGTGAGCTTCAGACGCAACAACGGTGTGTAGCCCCACTGACCTATGCGTTCAGACTTTTGAGTCAAGCAGTGAGACCGGAGCGAATTGGACCACTGGCCAGCAGGAGATGGTGGGCGATGAACACGTTTCCATGTTGGTTAATCGATTCCCACGGTGACTTGACCTCCTCGTACCCAGACTCTCGCGCCTCAGGTGAAAGAAAACAGACGAGCAGGAATTTTCTATTGCTACTGTACCGTGACAACTCGGACGTCTGATAGCTGTGTGCCATCCTACGTTGGCTATCCAATCAGAGCTATGAGCCACTGTTGCATGCATACTATATACCATACCATACACTTTACCTACGCGTTTTGTATCAAACGTACGAAGTCGTCAAGAATCCAGTCTTGATCGCTGTCATGGTGCATCACCTCTTCTGCCTCCTCTTTGAAATCGCGCTCCAAAGACTCAAGGAAATCGCTGGGAAATCCATAGTGGATATTGCATGTCACGAATATGAGCTTCTGCAAACGCGGCGCTCCCCTCTGATGGCGCACGCGTAACGCGAAGAGCAGCGCAAGCATCGAGTCGTCATACGATTGTGTCGATTCGGGATCTAGAGTATCATATGCACTGACACCGACAATGAGAATCTTGAGTTTGGGGAGTACGTCGGGATAGTTGAAAGGTCCCGTTTCCTCGGAGGGTGTTAGCAAGGCGAAGAGCTTTGCATTGCAATAGCGGTAGCAGAGGAGTTCAACGTGTGGTGTATGCTGGAAGAGAGAACTCAATTTGTGCCCCTCCTGTGCGAAGGTCCAGAGAATGACCTTTCGAACGCCTGCAGCGAGAGATCCCAAACCTGAGATGGCATCTGTGAGCGGTGGCACGAGCGCATGTAGATGGTCATGGACGACAGTCAGGTGGAAGTGCTGCTCGGGAGGACACTGGGGAAATTCGATAAAACCGCCGTTACACATAGCAGACTCTGAGCCAAACGCAAGCCTGCTGCCCCAACGATCTTGATACTGTGGCCATTCCTCCAGTAAGAGGGTCGAGTATGGCCATGAGCCTTGTAGATCGTATGTATTGTTTAAAAGGCATCTGTTTCGGTGCGCCAACGAGTGGATGAACGCCATGTCGTCTTCTGTACAGAGAGGGCCTTGATGCGTGGAATACGATATGCGCGTGTCCGAAGGAAACGTGACCTGATTGAGTAACTGAATCCACGGTTCGTTATCCCGCTCACTCTCGACCACGAGGGCTTGCAAGTGAACGAAGTGAACCACAGGACCGCGCCATTCGGGGTAGTCCTTTCCTTCCCAACCATTGCGAAGGTGAAGATGACGAAGCATGGGCATATGTTTCAACGCTGCCAGTACCACCGCGGGACTTTCGTAGGGACCAAAGTGTTCGATGCAGAGGTGGGTGAGAGTAGGGCGGCAAAGACGATTCGAAAGGCCGAACGTGAATGTAGAAAAATGTAGGATGGTGAGGTGTGGGAGTAGACACTCCGTAGTTGGTCCTGCATCCAATCCATCGGATGACTCTGCTGGCGGAACAGCAAGCCCTGTACCCTCCCTGTAGTCCTCGACCGAAATTCGCATGCGCTGAATGAAATCGTGGGGAATCGCGAGAAGGTTGTCGAAAAAATGAGTGACTTCCATGAAGTGGTTTGGCAATTCCATGCCAGTGTGCACAAGCGGCGCCGATGAGAGCCGGAGACGAAGGTCTCGAGTGCGCCCCAGATGGTTGAGTACCATGGCTACTCCATTCTCACTGCCATGTGAATGGTTCAGGAGGAGGTAGCCCGTGATAGTGAGTAAAGCTTGTTTAGAACGCATGATAATGATCTCGAGAAGGTCCGGTGAGGCGTCCACGAAAAGGAATGACCAGATGTGAGGGGTTCCAAGGGCAACTGTCGCCCAGTACTTGCACACTTGCGTGTACGGGAGCCATGAGTACACCTTCGTGACATTCGGTAGTGGTATCCAAGGTTCACGAATATGGTGCCGATCATTGCTCTCGCTGATGTACAGAAACGGCGCGATGTGGTCTTCTACCAGCAAGATGAATATAGAGGACAGAATTTCTGGAGGTAGGAGCGCATTGATAGGTGCAAATGAGTTATAGTGACTGCTGAGTTCCTGTAGCTGTTGTCGATGATGGTCCATCTCTCTCTTCGTCACGGATCGCGAACGCGGCCTATTGGGTATCATAGCTGGTATGTTTATACTGGCAGGAGCAGTACATCTCAGAAGACATTCTCATCGTAGCCAACCGTTTGACGCACCTGCAAGCTTCCGGTTTTGAGATGATGGTAGTAGGATCGTGGAAAGACGACATGCACATTCCGGGGAGTGTGGCGCGAGCCTCGTCGTTCTGCTTTCAGCGTCTATCGCTGCCTGTCCTTTACACCTCCCTTCCAGTCCCGTCCCAGCCTTCGAGCAGCCCCCGGAGGCAACATGAAATCTCTGCGCTCTCGTGCTACTCGTTTTCGGGCGAAATGGCTCCCTAGCGACTCCCTCTCCCAAAAGGGCATTCCATCTCTTCGATCGGTCAAACCCTTGTACGAGCGGAGACCCGTATGGTGGACACGGTGGACTTATCCCCTGGTATGCGCAAACCTCATCGTAACGTCCGTCATACAATGTGCTTATTCAGCTCCCAAAGCTTGTCTAACAACCTGTGCTTTTTCTGATTCATGAAGTGCCTACGCTTGCGAGCTGACGTGGAATTATTGGACCGAGGTCGAGAAGAAGCCTGTCTCCAAGATCAAAGGCAAGGACAAGGCACAGGATACGGACGGGGACGAAGAGAGAAAGTGGGTTTTGAGACCCGTCTGGCAGCGGGCCTCGTTTGCAGGTGGCCAGATGCTACTCGGGGTCGCCCTCAGTGCCCTCATCCTCGGTGCTGCTTCGCGTCAAGTCCGTCGGTTGTACGTGGTCCCAACGCCGAAGTCACTGCTGTCCGCAGAAGCAGCGAATAAACCCTCGAAGTCCCTGATCGTTCAAACTGTCCACCACCTCGACGGTCGAGGCAAGATCATCCCTATGGATGTGTGTACGCTGAGGAAAGGTCGCGGAGAGAAGGAGATTGTCGTCGCACCGGAAGGTTATACTGGGACGTTCTGGGTGGACCTGGTAGCGGATGCGAAGGTGGGAGGGAGGGAAATGTCGACATGGAATATGAGGCAGACGATCTACAAGGCATTCTACGGCGCGGAGTGGTCAAAAGTTTTGAATGAGCATGGTTGGGTGAAACAGTAGTACTCCTCCTCCGTTCAATGCAATTATTCGCAACTCCATTGGTGTGGTATGTTCTCTCTTCACTCCCAGGAGTGTCAGAGTGAACGAAGATTCAGCCAAGAATGAATGAAATCCGAGTGCAGGCATGTGACTCGGACGTGCCTTGAAGCGACGCGCGACACGCGTGGCGGGCCCGCAACAATCTCTTCCTCTCACTGTCACCATGTATCATGCCTCCCCCTCCTGACAGCGACGTTGAACCCACATAAGGCCCAAACGCATCGTGGATGTTCGTGCCATACTTTCCTTTCTTTCTTTTGACTTACCACAGTCTCCAGGCGCCATGCCACCCAAAGCAGCAGAACACAAAGAGGACCCGAAACGCCAAGCTCGTCGGAAAATCGCAGAGTCTACCCTCGAAGCTATCGAGCGAGGGTCGTACCTTCAGCACGACATTTCTGAAGACGTCTCGTCTTCCAAACGACGGACGAAATACTACGATCCTGATTCACTGCTTTCGGGATGGTCGTCCTCGCCACCACCCACTCCTCCCCGGGCCAATAAGCTTACCCTCGCCGAGATATCCACCTTGGACGGGGCGAGAGTGCTTGCAGGGATGCGCACGGACTCCTCTGCGAAGATCGGAGTGCTGAACTTCGCGTCTGCGATGAAAGCTGGTGGCGGGTTCCGATCGGGTGCACAAGCTCAGGAAGAGTCCATCGCCAGGTCGTCCACGTTGTACCCTACCCTTCAAACGGCCACTGCGCAGCAATTCTACACCCTCCACAATCGCAATGCGAAGGGCGGATACTACACCCACGCGATGATCTACTCCCCGGACATCGTACTCATGAAAGACGACGCGGGCGACTGGGTCGAGCCGCTCAAGGTCGACATCCTCACCTGTGCAGCTGTGAACGCGGGGAGAGCGAGGCAGACGCTGTGGGGTCGGGTGGCAGGGGCGAAGGAGGAGGAGAAGATTGAGGCTGCGATGCGCGAGCGCATGGCACGGATCCTCTACCTGTTTGAGACGCAGGGTGTAAAGGATGTGGTATTGGGAAGCTTTGGGACCGGTGTCTTCCGCAACGACGTGGCGACAGTTGCGAGGATCTGGGCTGATTTGCTTTTCATCCCCGGGGCACGGTTCGCAGGGTCTTTTGATAACCTCGTGTTTGCGATATTGGGGACAGCAACGTTTGAGACGTTCAAGCAGGTGTTTGCTCAGTACGACAGAACATTGGTCTAGGTGCGTCGTTTGGGCTTTGTTAATTCGGATTCTGGTCCTGAATTGTGCGTAGATAAGTGTAGAACTATGTATACCATCGCCCACGTTACCCCTTTTCTCGGCCAGAGGTATCTCCAGCCGGTCTCTCTGTAGTCACGACATAGACGTTGAGGAGGGTTCGACACTCGACGTCACGTCAATCAGCTGATACTCAGGATCTGTTCGACGCTGCCTCGGGTCCGTACAATGATGATCTCAAGCTTCCCCAATCCGAGGTGTGTCGAATCCGTTGCTATCTCTGTTCTGAACAGGTTGACTGACTACAGCTTCTCGCAGATGCCCGTGCTTTGTAGCCTACGACGAGAGGAAGCTATCGATGATCTATGCTTCGTTTTGAGCTTTGCTCGAGCTGATCGTGAAGAAAGCCGTAGATCAACTACGGATTTCGGTCTTGGTACTGTGCCTGCTCGTACCTGTTCGGAAGTTCCTCGCGCGCACAGTGCAACGAGACACTCCGTACGGCGTTGATACAACATGCCGCAACTAGGAGCTCAAGCTGACGAGGGCTTTCTGCCCGTCTGCAAGTGTGCCTGGGGGACTGAGACGGAGAGAGGCTTGCTCGTGGGGGAGCGTGCGATGAGAGCTCAGCTCGCAAGATACACCATCTGTGATGGCAGATGTCGATGCTGGCAGGCCCTGCGCTCGACTGTTCTGAGCGTTGTCTGGATGTTGAGAAGGTCGTTCTCCGCGCGAGTTATCTCATGAAACATGGCTTGTCTTGACGTGTGGACGCCACTGGGGCTGCTGAGAGTGGGCGAGAGTGTTTTGATCACCGCTCAGCAGTACTATGGCTCTTGGAACATTCATACGCTGTTTTCGGTGGTGTCTCAGCCCTGGATGATCGCCTTCGATGCATGAGATTCCAGGAAATACGCTCGCCACAGCAGGTAACGGGGTGCACAAAACACGTACGAATTTCCGAAGATTTCAGAGGCCCGTTGTTTTACGCCCCCCGCCGCGTCCATCCGCCGAGCTTCCAAAGTTCCAACCGTGCTTCGTTTGCAAAGCCAAAGGGTTAGAAGCATAAAAAAGCCTGCGATCCATTCCAGGGGAAGCTTCCAGCCAAAAATGGACCCCCATCACACATCACACATCAACGCCAGCTCATCGACATCAGTCCGGCTGAGTCCCCATAAGTCAATTCGTAAGGACCACATATATGACGGGTATAGGTTTTCGTTGATCCAGCTTCTGGACCTTTTCTAACGAGAAAACCCGACATGGCATTGGAAAAGATGGGCTGCTGTCGGTCTTCCTGGAGCTACATAACACCCTGAGATTGTGCGCTGTGCCCCCCTTGCACATCCGCTGTTCGAATCCGCCCATTCTCTCCGTGTCCATTCCATCCAAGAACCCCCGGAGACGCAACGGCACACTCTCGCCTTTTGTACAGCATACCCATCCATAAGCATAAGCGCGCACTCGTTTCTCTTTCGACATTACCATCCCTACCATCCTCGCTGTATCACCCTAAACGCACAAATCGCCCTTGAAACCTTTCACAATGTCACTGGAGACGGTCCCCGCAGCGACGGCCGACCCAACTCACCGCGACCAGCTCATCGAGAAGGTGTGTATACCATTCCCAGCTCACACGACCCTGGCTACAGGTCATCCCAGACGACCGTACACCCGCGGCTGACACGTCCCTCTCCCCTCCCCTTGTCCACAGATATTCGAACGAGTAGAAGCAGAAAGCGAACGCAGGGCAGCAGTAGAGGAGACCAAGGCAGCAGCGGCGGACGAGGAAGAGGCATCCCAAATGGAGGCGGAAGCAGACGACAGTGTCCCGTCACCAGTGTCGCCCAACGGGACGATTACGGCGGCGTCGTCGGTGGCGGCTGCCAGGCAACGGAGAAGAGGGAGTGTGTCGGTGTCGAGGTTTGGCATGGTGAGTTCTTTTCGTTTCTTTCCTTGCGCTCTTTCTATGTCGTTGCGGTTTGCGGCTTTTATTCGGGAGGACGCCCGCGCATCCCGTATCCCGCTGGGAGGTTATATATGCCCCGAGTTTCGTCTATATGTTGCCACGGATGCGGCATGCCTGGGTACCATGGCAATGCCCTGCAACGAGTGTGATTTCATCATTGCGGGAAGAGTGGAAGAGGAAGAGTTCGGGTTACTTCGCATTGACGTAGTGCGCCCGGTCAGCCACCTCGATACTAATGCTGTTTTTGCCCCGCAGGTCACAGACGCAATTCCAGAACCTGTCGCAGTTTCGACCATTACAACATCTCTATCGCCGTCAACACGACCGTCACGGTCATCCTCAATTGTTCTCCCCGCGCCCAAGATGTACAACGTCCAGCCGAATGTGAGTGTAGCTTCTTATGGCGTTGCGCTGCCGGAGATGCTGACTGCCATAATCAGCATGGAAGCGCGGATTCACTGGCTTCAATGCTTGAAGATCCATCATTGCAAGTGGAGGATCATGGGCATTCGACAACGATGGCCACCATTGCGGGCAAGCAGTCCATCTCCAAAGCCATTTCCCAACGACTATCCCGGGCACGGACACGTTCGCGGGATGTGCTGACGAGCACTGCTAACAGCAGCGTCATTATTGGCGTAGCCGTCCAGGAAGCTACCGTCGAGCATCACGAGGAGGAACACGGAGATGAAGTGCCCAACGCCACAGTCGTCTCGGCCACCGTGGAGGGTCCTAACGACCATCTCAAACGACGGCGGTCGACGCCCAAGCTCGAGAGCCAATCAAGCTGGATGGCGAAGGCGAAGGAGCTCACCAATCGCTTTAAGCGGAAAAGCATGGCAGCTCTCTCACCAGTGTCGTAGAGACGAAACACTTCCGACGACGTCTCCATCTTCTTCTCGCCCCCCTTCGCCACCGTGCCACCACCATTCACTCACGGTTTCGATCGGGTCGTTCTTTCGTCTCCTAGGGACTTTATGCTGTTCCTCTTTGCTGCACTTAGGGCAATTGTCCCTTTCCCTCCTTTTTGTGGTTTTCTGCCAGCGGTCTGAGCGCGTCTTGCGCCAGAACATCGCTCGGTCCATCATTTCTCTGCATTACATCATCTTCTCTCAATCTCCTTTGATCTCCGCATCCTGCTGCATCTCTCGGACTGCTCCGTCGCTTTCTGCTCTTATGCATCGCTGTATACATATTATATCACCTGCTGCATCCACAATCCATTTAGCTGATCTACCTCGTCCTTGACAACACCGTTGTGATAATTCCGAGCAGCCATTCCGATGGTGGCATCGATAGTGGATACATAATTGGGTGGTTCATTAGGCTGACCATGTGAGCATTGGCAGGGTCAGAATCTCGATGAATACAAAAAGCGAGTCGCTATCACTACCGCCGGCACGTAGCCACGCGGGGCCCTGGCAATCTACGACACAAAAAGCCTGTTCGGAAACGGAACGACCGGTGGTTTTTGGCTCTGGCATGCTCTTTGCGTATGGGATACTTGGCCAGCGGAAGCGAGCTCTTTGCACGGTAGCAGCCACATATAATACGAATGGCTCGTCAGCTGTACAGGCCTTTCCTTGTCTCCTCGAGGATTTGTCTGGACACATATTCCTGCTCTTTCCGCCGCCAAGTCGACGCGGAGAAACATTCTAGCCCGCGCAATCGCCACCGTCTGCTTCATTTGGCTCGCCTGACTCGGCGCGGGTCGTTTTCTCTCCAACGGCCACCTCGCCTGCGCCAGCTCTGCGTCTCAGCTCGTCCCCCTCCCTCACGCTCTGACGGTTTTACGCCAGCTCTCTTGCTTCCATTTGATCCTCGAAGCTGGTGAGTCGTCTGCATTGCCAGAAAGTGTCTGGCGTCAGGACGACCCTGAAACTGACGCGGTGTTATTAAATGAAGAGGGCTCTCCAGGGCTCTCCCAGGACGACCCGGCTCTCGCGGTCCAGGAGCGTCGAAGCACCAGCTGCCTTCCAGCGCCCTCCCTCTCCACGCCGTCACGACCAGGGCCCTCTCTCTCTCCTCATCCACCATCTCCTCCTCCTCCTCTTCCCCTTCCCCGACCTTCACGACAACGGACAGGATGCCGTCCTCTTCAACAGACTTCACGCTTACTTTGCCTGCGATGGACTCAGATGTACGTCCAAAACTCCCATGCCAGATCTCGTCTTGACACCCCTCTGACATGCCCAACTTCTCGACACTTTTCAGTTGATGCCTGAATGGCTGTACGAACCAGGCCCCGAGATTCCTCTCAGCCAAGAGGACGTCCGCCGTCTCTACAGAGACTCGACATGCACCGACGATTCGCTATCACTAGGATTGAGATCGCTCCGAGCGCCCTCACCCGCAGAGCTCCAGAGCCTATGGGACGACTCCGACTCCGACTCCGGATCCGACGACGAAGACGAAGACGACGAACAGTACGACGACGATGACGAAAACGTATATGTGTCCGACGCTGATACCGCGTCCACCTCCGCCACACTTCACGAAGCAGCCCGGTCACCAATCCGATCCCCCTCAGAACCCTCGGAACCCGCGTCTAAACAACAACCACCATCACCACCATCACCGCCCTCTCTTCGCCGCCATTCCAGCGACACGCTGAGGCTATACGCGTACTCATCTGCGGATCCACAGATGGTGGCTTGTTTGGATGCGATCGTCGACGAGGCGTTGCTGTGCAACCCTTTCTCCGTCTACGCCGATGTCTGCTACGTTGCCGCGGTCAAGCGGGAGCCCCAAAATGGCGTGTCGAGAGGGTCTTCGGAGCTGGAGAGGGTGACGGAGGAGGAAGAGGAGCATGAAGAAGTGGCAGAGGCAGACCCTGAGAGCGACAGCAGCGACGACGACGACGAGCCTGAGCTCGTTTCCCCAGTGCAAGCAGGGACAGCGCCAAAATGGTCGTCCGGGGTCTACCTCGGAAACGAGCCCTCCGAGGCATTGACGGCGATCTCCCTACCACCTGTATACCATGCGGTTGATACCAAAGTCCGGTGTTTCGTAAGTTCGCCACACCTACGTACAGTCCCTTGTCCTCCAACTGATCGGTCTGTCTGCTCTATTTTGCTCCGTAGTCGCCGGAACCTGCAGCCGCCGCTGAAGTTGCGTATCTGTTCCTGCGCACACAGTACCCAGTGGACCCGAAGGACTCAGTTGCCGCATTCCCTACACACGTAGTCACCCGGGAGAGCAGTGGACGCAGCTCGGTCAGGGATATCATTCGAGGGTTTGGTATTGGCAGACGGGATAGGGTATCGCTGTCAACACCTGCATGATTTTTACGTTCTCTGCTGCTTCTTCCGTGACTGTTGCTCACTTTCTCATCACCGTCTCTTCTTCCAAAATCGATCCCTTGCACAGCCTCGCCCTGGCCTTCTTTTCAGCCCTCTCATCTCAGGACAATGTATCACTCATTTTTTCACGGCCCCCGGTATATCAACAACATCTTTCCAATTTCACCGCACTTTTCTTGCAACGCATCTCATACACACTCACACATCTCCTTCAATCTTACTTGCTGCACTTCATCAAACCACCATCGCTCGCTCTCCTTCGTTCTTCCCCGCGCATCCGCAGGCCTCTGTTGTACTGTCCTCGTCTCCGGCTCCGCTTCTTCTCCAGGTTTGGATTTCCCCTGCTTCGCATCAATCAAACACACCCATCTCTCTCGTATGTTGATATTCATCGCCTCCCCCCTCCCCTCTCTTCCAAACTTTACTTCACTGGTCAGATATTGTTATAACCTATTTTCCAGGTGGCTCTTCCCTCAATCTTTGATTTCGCATTCTCTTGTTTTCTTCCCTGGCGGCTTGGGTCCGTTTCGGGAGGAGGGTTGAGGGAAGCCATACCTGTTTTATTAATGCTATTTCATCTTTGGTCTCGTCGCTCCATCGTGTTCCTTATGGCAGTCAGTCAGTCGTTACTTACCGTATATGCTTAGACAGTACTTCGTGGGCTGTGAGCAGTATTATTTGCGTTGTTGTGTCTTACTACTACCCTTGTGTACAGGTAGAAGAATCGTAATGACACCCGCTACGTTATCCTGAACAACGAGGTCCTTCTTTCGTTTGCGATTCTTCATTTCCTTGCACGCGTCGTACACCGTCGTCATACAGTACCCTGCAGCCCAGCGCCGTGGTACTGAACTTGATAGATATAAGCAGTGATATTGAATGATCCTACCCTCGACTTTCGAGGCCGTTACATGCGGAACGGTGATTGCGACATAAACTGCGCGCCAAGGCAACCCGTACTAGCTCTCTTCTTCCGTTCCCTCATCTCCTCCGCCACACGATACCCACCACACCAAGAACCATGACCACACGCTACATCCCACACATCATCTACACCGTCGCCATCACCTCCATCAGCACCCACATGCTCTGGCACCGCAAAGAGTCGGACGACCAGCGTCGGCACGTCGACGCACACGTCGCCCTGCTCGAACGGCTTCGGTCTGCTTCTTCTCGTCTTCCCGAGGCGGAGGTGAGGGAGGAGTTGGAGAGGATACGGAGGACGTTTAGGAGGAGCGCGGAGGAGCTGGAGCGGGATCGGGCGGTGGCGAGGGGGTTGGTGAGGGTGGAGGGAGAGGGGAGGGAGAGTATTGGGTGGAAGGAGGCGTTGTTGGGTGGTGCTGCTGGTGCGGTCGGGGGCGGGGAGAGGAGGGAGGCGTATGAGAGGGCAGATTTGGAGAAGGGTGAGTTTGGGCCAGGGTGTCTTGCTGTGTCCTGAGAGCTGATGGTTCTTTGCAGTACGGAAGGAGATTGAAGAGTCGACATCATAGCATGCGTTTGGGGCCTTTGCTGTTGGCTACTACATATGTCGTGGAGGCATGTGCTATGGTTGTCGTGCACACATGGCTATGCCGGTGTGCAATGCGATAGTACCCAAGTACCCGCGTTCTTACATTCGAACGATGGGGAAATGAGCATCCATGTGAGCATGATTCGACCGTTGACGCTGTTCACGCCTTCACTCAACGATTTTCCCTCAGTCTAATTTTACATAGCGTGTCGCGTTGCTTTGCGTCCACTCATATGTTACTGTAAACTCGTATCAGAACATGGTATATGCGGCATGCGGCATGTGCTACAAGAAAGAAGCAGGATGTGTACAACGAGATTCTACCAAGACAATGCAGTCCTAACGATCAAACGCTACACAAATTTGACAATGAAAACAAAACGCGCAGACTAGAAGTACATTCCAAGATTTCCAGGCAGAGAAAGACGCGAAACGAAGCAAGGATACAAGACATTCGGACTCATCACCACACTATGCAGCGCCGAGTTCAAGACGCAGCAAACATACCGACCTAACTAGAAGTCGTTGCTCTAGACATTCTCGCCGCCGTTTGCTTGACCCTTGTCAGCAGCCTTTTTCTCCTTCTTGCGCAACTTTCGTGCGTTCTTGAGAGCTTCCCTATCCAACGGCGTGGAAGGAGTACCCTTTTTTCGCTCGTTCCCGCTCTCCTCGCCTCCCTCTGTGCCGCTCGCAGATGCAGGATCAGCATCGTCGACAGGCGTAGCCGGGTCTTGCGGAGTCACTGAGGCATCAGCCTCTTTCTCGCCTGCTTTCCCATCAGACGTGCCCTCCTGGGTCGTCGTCGTCTGCTGCTCATTGGCTTTGGCCGCACTGCCTTCGTCGTTGACTGTACTCTTGTCGGCGTCGGCTCCTCGAGCTTCAGTCTCGCTGGCTTTTGCTCCATTCCCGTTGGACTTCACTTCACTCTCGTTGGGTTTGACTTCACTCCCGGCATCGCCGCCTTTACTCCCAGCAGGGGATCGCGCTCCGGGATCTGCTACATCGTGACTGGTCGTGTTGTGGGGCGTAGTATGAAGAACAGGGGTAGTGATAGTGGTAGTAATGTCATCCGGTCCATCTCCCTCCTCACTGGCTCGTTTTCTTATTGGGTCCTCCTTTGGTGGTGTTGGTGGCGGGCTTCTTGGATTTGCCCCACTTGGCTGCGAATCCGCCGGCTTCGCTGCCGGCGGGGGACTGGGAGCGGTCGATAGGGTCGTCTCCTGCTGATCCGGGTCCGTCACCTTTAGTACTGGAATCACCAGTGGCGGTAGTGAGCTTCGCTGGTGCGGCTGGTGGTTCTCCTCCTGTGTCGTGGAACCGGATATCAGTTGCTGATCATGAGAGGAGGAAGAAGGGGGTGAGCTCGTCACCGCTTGACCTGTTGCAGGAGCTTCGGAAGAAGGCTTGGTGCCAGCGGCGGCGGCTGCGTCGCCGTTACCGAGAGCAGAGGCCGCTGTCGCGGTCGCGGGCTTGACCTCGGCGGGCTTCTCGACAGCGGGGGTCACGAGCTCGGTGGGCCCGCTGCTGAAGCTCTGGAAGATGGAGTTCATGGCACCGACGTTGGCGGCAGGAACGGGAGAGCCGGTACGCACGAGAGGCTTGGCGGCGCCGTGCCGGGAGGCAGTAGGCGTGATGGGTCCAGGAGCTCTGAGCGCAGCGCCCTGCTTCGCAGGAGAGGTAGGCGCGATACCGAAGATGTCGCCGGTCTCCTCAGGAGGAACAGGAATGGGCGACTTGTCGATGTTGAAGACCTCGACGATGACGTTGTTCATGACCTCCTGCTCCAGGCTCGACTTGGTCGGGCTGCGAACATTGGTGGGCGTAGGTTTGCCACGAGCGTACTCACGCGCCTCGGCGAGGAGCATAGCGGTCTCCAAACCGAGCGTGCGGCCCTCCTTGATGCTGAGCGGCTCCAGACGGAAGGTGAGGGCGGAGTAAGAGGGGACGAGCAGCCTGCGGTCGACTTCGAAGCGTTGGTACAAGTCGATCTTCTGAACGGGATCGATCGTGAAGGTCTCCAGCTCACGGAGAGCCAGCCCCTTCACTTCGGCGAACTTCCACTCCCATGAGAGCTTGAGGATAGCGGACCAGTCGTCGACACCTGCCTTGTAGATTGAGTATTTGCTGTAAAAACGCGTCGGTTGGATCAGTGTGAGCGTGTATGTGGTGACGTGTCAAGAGACGCGACTCACGGATTGTAGAAGATCCACAAAAACCGCGAGAAGTCTATCGCCTGCACATCCTCCAGAGGGAATGGGTTTGCATCCGAAGAACCTCTCGCCGTTTGACCTGGGACAGCTGGGATGGCGAGTTTTTCGCGGAAGTACGAGGACTCGCGCTCGAAGAAGTATCTGTGTACACGGAACAAGTAGTTTTCAACCTGTGCCAAAATTGAACCTCGATCAGCACCACGTCGCGATCGACCACACCCTCGTCATTTGTTCGATCCTTTCATCGCTTCAGACAACGGAGGACACGTACCAAGAAATGTACATCGCCGCCGGTCAAGTAGTAGTGGGGATGCCGGCGAATCTTCTCGACGGCAGGCTCAGCCATGATTACAGTTGTCGACGCAGAGCCAGCTGCTGGACCAGAGCTCGCTGGCGTTGGGGTTGGCGAAACCGCCGAGAAGGAAGAAGCAGGAGGATGGTAAGAGCCGTACGGACTCGCCATGATGACTGAGGCGGAGAGGGAGAAAGAAGGGAGGGGGGAGGAGAGTGATGGCGGTGGGAGAGCACCGAAGATATAGCGGGCGAGTTCGTCGTAGTCGTCCAGCGTAACAAATTCTCAACACGTGGGGGCCGCATGTCGTATTCCCGCTGAAAATTTATGGGTTCAATTGTTCGGGGTATGGATTATTCGTGACCTAATGTGTGTCAATGGCTCTCTACTGCGATGCACTTCGGTGAGTACAAAGTGCACGTTGAAAACGCAAGGAGATCATTGTTGGATTTCGGGGGCGTTCGATGTGAGCGCGCGTCGCTTCAACCGAAATCGCGCGTAGAACAAAAGCCATGATAGAACGGAAACATGCTTGGTATCGTACAACGTGGAGCATAAGCAGATAAATATACGGAGAGTATCGACAATAGAAGAATAAATTACGAACAATATGCAGGTTGAAAAGTCCGCGACTGGCGATGCAGCCTACGACGCGCTGCGCACCCCGGAAGGCGCGTCGGAATCACGCCAGGCGGTCCAGCCACGACCACGACCACGTCCCTTCGAGTCATTACTGACCCAACTTGAACTCATCTCCAAACACCTCTGCCACGAGTCGTGCATTCCGCGATAAGCTGGGCGCAGTACGTCCGGACTTGGCTGCGGTAGCGGATCTTCTCAGTGTGCTGGCAGTGTTAGTCCGAACCGCAGGTGGTGAGATCTTCTCTTGATCCAAGAAACTCCTCGCTACATCCCATTGGAGCAGCTCTGAGGCGGATCTCCCACCTCGACCTGCAGAGCCTCCAGGTGGCACCGTGGCAGCGTTGCAGCACGTCGCGCTGCTATGGGCCTATGGTTATCATCCTCTTTAGCGCACAGAGAACTCAATCACACCAAGTTTTGAAGAAGGGTGCAAGAAAGCTTTGCATTCTTTCCAGAATTCAAGGAAGCCGACAGATGACCCTGAACATGTCTGAGTGCTCTGCCACTGACAAGTCGCCTTCCAACTACCTCGACACATATCCGTCCTAGAACAGTGCTTTGTGAGATTTCGGGATCCACAGAATGTGACCATGGACTGACCAGCTTGCCTCTTACTTTGACCCATTACGACTCCATGAGGCCCTGCGTGATGCCGTGTTTCCAGGCAGACGGGCATTCACCGTGTGTCTAAAGATCTGCATGAAAAGAGGAGTAATTCTCATGTGAGATGCTACGCACCGCAAAATGTATACACCCTCTGGCCAACTCTTGTTCCAAACAAGCGGCTGGACACATTTTTAATGGATTGAGATTCCATATAAAGGGTAGCTTCAGTGGACGTGTGGGAAAGTGCGTTGGTTTGAGGTCTGAGACCAGGCGATAGAAAGGGTCGCATTGCTTCAATACACTGTGACACGTAAGTCAGCCCATGAAGGCGCCATAACCGTTGATCAAAGGGTGCTCACTGCTTCAACACCACCATCTGAACTTGCAACTTCGCGTGTGCGTCCGAGGTGAGAGGAGGGGAACCAATGGAGCCGGCCTGGACCCATTCGATATGCTCGGCGTTGCGACGTTGCAGACGTTGGTGCATCGTTCTGAAGAACTCGGTGTACTCCTCTATTGATATCAATGACTGGCAAAGTTGCCAGTACCGGTAGAGTTGATGTGTCGTAAAGGCAAACAGGATGATGACAGCGGTGATCCAGAAAATGGGGCTCGATATCGCGCCTACGAAGATAGAGAACAGGCTGAAGATACAAACAAGTATGTGTTGGTGGATCCAAATAAGAGTGGACAAAATATATACATACCCGGTGTTAACCCCGATCCGATGGTCAGAGGTAGACTGGGCCTCGCTCAGAGAGCAGGAAGAATTGATTGGAGACATGGGGTTGGAGTTGCTGGTCAACAGCGGTCGTGATTTTTGCAGTGAAGAGGGCGCCCGCTGATCAACAGCAGTCGTAGCGAATGCAGTGGTGTAGATACAGGTGAAAGAGTATCATGATGCATCGTCTGGAAGGCCGTTGTCGTCTGGAGGGTGACATTCTAATAGTAACGGTGCTCAGCCGCAAAGGCGCTCTGAGTAGAGCTGAGCGCTGAGAGCTGCTGAGAGAGGCTGAGAGCGACTAAAAGGGAATACGGCGCTTAATATTCTCCATTCCTTCCCGGCCAGTGCATTCCGCCCCGCACTGCCTCCCCGTGCATGTATATATGTTGAGCTGGATCGGTACCATCTTGTTACCTTCTCCTCTTCTACTTCCTTGCATCTCAGATCTCCTTTTTGCAGAATCGCAGACGGGCGTCGAGCTTGAAGGGTCGAACGGAATGCCAATGGGTCCGGCACCTCGTCCTCCCTCCTATTGCGAGTCTGCCTTGAAATCGAATGGTATTTGACCGTCGTACATCCTCTGTCGCCCATTCTTACCCCTCTTGTCTAGAGGACAACGGCATATGCAAGCCATGGCCAGATTCCGTTGTCGCGGATCGGTATTGGACGGACCATTACAACTATCTCCTTGCAAAAGGCTTCGCCCTACGCGAGCACTGGCGGCCGTGCTCATCTACCGCTTTACCCTACAAAGGCTTCAAGGCGTCACTCCGGCATTCTGTAAGACGCTACCCTTTGCCCCCTTCGAGCTCCCAACAATGACGACCATTGTTCCTGCGCTCACAGGTCAACCTTCCAGACAGCATGGATGCCAAAGAAGTTGCCACCGGAAGATTGGTGTTAATCCGAAAGTTGCAGTCATCGTCGTTGGAATTGCAGCTCCTAGACGCTCTTTCTTCTCCAGACCTGCGAGGACACCCAGAGAATCACTGCTGCCCGATCCTCTCTCGGTTCAGCGACCCGAACGAACCTGCTACTACGTTCATTGTCATCCCTTATCCGCATTGCGACGCACTCCAGCCGCTCTTTCACAACATTGATGAGTTGATGGAGTACGGAAAGCAACTCCTCGAGGTACGCCTACTTGATAGATCAGCTTGAATTCCACAGATTAACCAACGTTGCCGTGGTGTAGGGCATCGCCTTTCTTCATTCTCGCAACATTGCTCTAGTGTATGTCACATCAACTCCGCTGTGATGATTATCTCTCACCGTTGCCCTTTCGTGACAATATTTCGACTTTGCAGGTTCCCTTTAACATGGGATCTACGCCACTACTTTCCGTTCACTTACGACCATGTTGAGATGTATCCTGACAGTTACGACGTCGTCTACGAATCTCGTCCCGATAGCGACAAAGCTCCTTGCCCCCATCTCAGCAAACGGCCAAAAGGCATCTTCTACTTCTTCACCCATCTGCGCTACGCTGTTCTGCAAGATACAGCAGCTCCTCCAGAGGATTACGACGCCGACGCGAAGACCCTTTCGGACACCTCGGAGGCCTCTGCAGCGACTCTGGTCGAATCCTACCAAGGCCCCCTCCCGCGTTCCGCAGATGTCGACGAAGAGCAGGCCGCAACGTCCTCGTCTTCCGGCCTCTTTCCATCGTACGACAATGACAGTCCTCCTACAGAAGCAATGATCAACGATCTGCAGCGGTTCGTATTCATCTACGTCCATACATATTGGCGAAAGGTGCGCCGCTCTACCCTAGTCCACAGTCATGAGTGCTGCAAGCAGCTAACCGTCGTCGATAGGGATGTACCGGATGGGCGAACAGGAAGTTCGCCTTCTTGCAAGAGTTTGAAGCTGAGGTGCTCGGTCCTAATCCGCCTAACGCGAAGCGAGCTCTGGCTCTTTGGTGTGATATACATCAACGTCTTTCCTTTTTCCAGCGTTATGTCCGCAGTCCGAAGTTAGGCACTGTGCTGTAAACCAGCACCTTTCTTGGGTCTTTCTTTCCTCCAGCGTCATGTTCGCATTCCGAGATGATGAGTGCAGCTTGCAGTACATACTGTAAGTACAGATCCAGACGGCATATTCGACACACATTTTGTATCACTATAATTGTATTACTGTAGGAGCTGATATGGGATTGTTACACTCGTACTGTGTGTGGCCATACATTTTACATGGATTGATACGCCAAACGACTAATCAGACGTAAGTGGTTGCTGGGTATAATTTGACGACGACTGAGTTGGACCGTACTCGAGCCGGGGTGATCAGTCACAACTACTCGCCGTGTAAGTGGGCCCGATTTAAGAGATTTTGGGGGGTGGATCGCTACCATCGTTAGGAACGGTTGCGGGAAGCGTCACAGTGAAGTTGGTAGTACCCCAGTGGAAGGTGGCGAGGCCTCCCGGTGCAACAGAACCACCGCTGTCTTGAATCCTAGCATAAACGTGGCGGTGAGTCGCGAGTGGAAGGGTAGTCATGTCAATTATAAACGTACAACTGTCGCTTCGCTGGCCCACCGGCAGCCTGAGCTATCGCATCATCTGCAGTATCATAACGCGAGCGAGAGCTATGGGAGCTGATGAGCGGGAAGATGAGTCAATAACTTCTCGGGCTATAAACATGTAGAACTATGTCTTCACCGTGATAAAGGAGCTGCCCAGCTGCCAAAAGTGCAGCATAGGACGAGCACAAGAACGACGCTTGTTGAATGCATCCTGTCTTCGAAGCTAAATCCTCAATCAACGTACGTACATTACGCCAAGCATAGGACGCCACGTACCGTCTTGCGCTTGAAATGAGTCGATTTGATTGTATCCTCCGGGGACAACGCGCCTCGAAGACGTGAAGCCGCACTTTTATACTCGTCTGAGGCTATGGTCTCCCGGCCAATCGCCGTAGTTTTGTGCTTACAAGTCCACCAGTGCGAACGTCACATGGGATATTCGGCGCCGTTTGGAGAGTGTCGTGGTACGTATGTGCCGTTGCGACCGTCGGTTTGCTACGCAATCTTCAGCATCGCGAACAGCCACGCAATGCGGAGCGCCATCGTGCATGAGTGTGACCTTCGGGCAGCTTCCAGGTGACTTTGAAGATTTGATAGTCGTGTTGAGGATGCTATGATATTGCGTTTGTGCACTGGGTGAAGAAGTTCAACCTGAGGAACGAGCGTCGTATTTGGAAACCAGTTTCCACGGTAGGCGATCGATCAAGATCTTAGCGCCCTGTCCCCGTCTTGCTGTGTCGCGACTGTGGCGTTCGCTTTCTGAGTCTTCTCGACGCACTACTCATCTAACACACATTTGCAGTACGGTGAGCCCTTTCAACTTATAATAACAGCCCTGTTATGTGCTGATGGACGAGCAACATTTGACAGTGTCGAGTTATGCCGACACAGACGTTTCCCCGATCGAGGTCAGGTTTGCTGAAAGCAATCCGTCGCGGCGAGCAGCAGCTTTTGCGCCTCAAGGCGAAATACAACGCATCCTCACCCATAAATGCCCTGATTCCTCCGGAGATCTTAGCAAAAATTCTTTTGATTCTCGTTCAAGACCACATTGCACGATGGCTGAACGAGGAATACAACTCACTTGAACATAGCTCGGAACCCTATACGTGGATAGGGTATACACATGTCTGCCGTTACTGGAGAATGGTGTCTCTCAAGGGATCTTCCTTATGGTCCTTTGTTGTCCAGCCGTCTTCGTATCAGCTCGCATTTTCTGATCTATGGAACACCGTGTTTGCCCGCTCAGGACAACATGCGCTGGCAGTGTATGCGAAAGGCACAAGTGACTGGGCTTCTTCCTTCGTACTTCCCAACCTATACCGCATCGAGGAGCTGCGGTTTGTTGTTCCTCATGACCGCGACTCAAGGCTTTCGCTTCCAGAGGATCTTTCACTGGAGACAATCATGCAAGCACCGGTTCTACGTCGGTTACACATAGCCGGGCTAGTACTGCAGTCCCTCCAGTACCATCGCAATACCGCTGGTACTCTCGAAGACGCGCAACCACCTACGGCTTTATCGCCTCTGGAAACCCTTTCCATCCGCAGCTCTAAATGGGAAGCTCATGGCTATCTGCCAATGCCTACCCTGACTCACCTCGAATTGGACGTGTGGAGTCACCTTCCAACTGGTCGAGATACACCTGCAGCATCACTTCTTCATGCACTGTCGGGCATGCCTCTCCTCCAATACCTCATTTTGCGATGGGGCTGGCACACTGAGGAGTCGGAAGAGGACGCGGAGCAGTCTTTAGTGGCTTCTGAAGAGATCCAGCTCCCCCGTCTCTGCCTGCTACAACTCATATGCATGGGCTCCCTGTCGGTGTGGATGACCATCATACCAAGCTTGGTCTTCCCCGCGGAGAGCCGTGTCCTCATTGACATGCATGCCGGATGGGCAATAGGCGACTGGGAATTCTTCACATCGACATGGCTCTATATGCAGAACAGGTTACGCTTGCGTCTTTCCATGAACGAACCAAGACATTTGTCCTCAATCGCCTTGGCACCCGTACTTGACGGCATGAGATGGACGCAAAATGCGTACAGTCGCTCGATAGCGATCACCGGATGGGACGAAAATTTGGTCCACTTCAGCGGGAAGATTTCAAAGTCTCCTGTATGCCAGCTCACTGTGACATTCCCTACGGTGCAGTTGGGCTCGCCTCTCTTGATGGAGGATCAGGAACTGTACAAGATGGTGACATCTGAGGTTCGCGTCCTACACCAAGGCGTCCCGCTGCCGTCGAGCGAGGAGTGGCATACCTGTTTCCGGCATATGGTACACGTGCATACGCTCTGCATCACATCGTCCACTCACGCCCTCGAAGCCTTATCTTCCCCGCCGTCGGCGACCCCACTGTTTCCCGAGCTTGTGACGCTGATCGTCATGGCAGAAGAGTACACAGCCGCAGACAACATGTCCTTTTGGGACCTGCTGCATCAAACACTCTCATCTCGACTTAAGCAAGGAAACCGGGTGAGCAAGCTGGTCCTTGCGGTACCTCCAGACTACCCCATTCAGTCTGAGGACCTCGCAGGCGATCCTAGTACCCGGCGCGAAACATTCACGAAGAAATTCGAGGACGTTGTTGACGTGATTCTATTTGACGATTCACCTCGCCTGCGGGACTTTCAGCTACTTCTTCGCGAGGAGTAGTCTCACTGTATCACATTCATTTGACGATGTATGACACTCGTGGGTTCAATATTCCAGCTCTTTCTATATATCAATAAGGAACTGCATGATGATGCAATTGCGTCTACGCAAAGACGTTCGGGGTAGTGAACACTGACGATATTATTAACCACCGTTCGACCTAGCGAGAACACTCAAATCAGGCTAGGGTCTAGGTCTACGCGTTGCCCAGAACACTGTGCGAGCTAAAAGAAGTACTAGACGGAGAGAAGACATCATGCAGTTCAATGACTTCATGGATGGGGGCTATATAACCATACGCCGCTAAACCTACTCGTTCTGTGGCCTGCCGGCCTGAAGGAGCCAGAGTCTCTCGCGTATGTGCTAGCGCAGACGGTACAGTATTGCCAGCTCGCGAAGCGAAGAGCAGCGTCGTTGTGGATGCAGCACTGCCACTGGCAGAATCTCGGTCAAGAGTGCGGCGCATGCGCTCGGCTTGCTCCTGGAGATTGAGCATGAGCCTGGACATCATGCTCACGGACACGCTGCTTGCGGCCGTTGAGAGTGCGCCTCGCAATGCAGGCTGTGGAGATAACGTTGTGAAACGCTGAGGTTTTTGTCCGTGCTTCGGGACGACGTACGCTCCAGAACTAGGTGGGTACCATGATCAGCTGCGACAGAGTGTGGTTTGGAGTGGTGGGGAGGTGGAAAATGGACTTACATAAAATGTAAAGACGTTAACCAAGTTTGCGCATGCCATCACGCTGAAGATCGTCACGGTGAGCTAGAATCAAAGAAGCCTAAGACAAGATGTAACTCACGCGAAATACATAGCGCCTATACCAACAAGCCTTCGTAAGTCAAGTCTTACAAAAAAGATAAAACGGAAGCTTACCGTCTCTAGCTATCAGAAGGAATAGCTCATCGAGTGTTCCAATACGAGCCCGAGAGATCTCCTTGTACGATTTGTACAAAGTCAGACACAAGATCATGGTATCGAAAACGAAAAGGCATTCCCAAGCTACCGCAATATCTGTTGAAGCAGCCGTTCAACTGAGACGTTCCGTCCATACATTGAGATAATACAAACGGATGGCCCTGTAACAGTGTGCTCAGACACGTGGCATGCGCACCGGGCAAACGACTCACGATATTTTGGAAGACGCGGTATGACATCCGAGGTCAATGCTGGTGTCAGAAGTTTGCCCCGTAAGAGCCCACTGCGTGGAGGTGTAAGTTAGTACTCGTTCGGGCTTAGATTGCTGTATAGGTAGTGAACACGTACAAGGCTTATTGCTAGGAGTAACGCAGCAACACCCAGGATAAGTATCAACACACGTCGACTTCTACCCCACAAAGCAAACGTCCGCAAAGCCAAGATGTCTGGTTCAAAAATCAGTACCAAAGTCCATTGGAAATATTTTCGATCCTCACATCCTACGATCAATTGAGCAAAGACGATGACGAGCTGGTGGAAGAGTGTGTAATTTTGGCACGACTGTGGGGACGAAATTGGTCAATTTTGTTCCGACCACTTGATAAGTGACTCTCACCTTCACGGTCCTAAAAGGAGCGAAACTTCCAGCAGTAGTGGCTATGTTCTGATACAATGTTAGATAATCGCTGCGTGACGAGATACTAAGAGACGCACTGCGAGGATCGAGAAGTAGCGATTTAGAAGAAACGGCCAGGAGAAGGATAGGAAGTTTCGTCTGCTCCAGATGTAGGTGACCTCCGTGCTGAAGGTCAAGCAGTAATCATAGTATAATATCGCTGGGTGAGCGTAAGCGAGGTCAACCGTGGACTTCAAGCGCAACATTGAGTAGGTTATAGTGAACTGAACTCACCAACCCCCAAGAGCTGCATATAGCTCTGCTCATAGCTATATCACACGGATCAGGTTGCCTTCAACCCAATACACGGCCACGGAGATCTTACACGCCGGATATATCGATGGAGCCACTTTGAGATCCATCCATGTTTCGAAAATCGGGTGCGTCTGCTGGGATGGCGTTCAGAGGGGAAAGGGGACGACGACACGACGCATCGCCCTCACCGACGTCAAAAGTTCTTATATATGGCTTGCATAGAAGCATCAAGACCTACGTGCGAAGTCAGGATTGCTTCCTTTGTCCCACTCCTTCACCGAACCCTGCGCGTCGTCTCCGTCGAGAACGGAACATTGCCTGAAGATAGCCATGCTCTCCCAAACGAATCCGATATCTAGACCGTGAAGTTGAATCAGGTTGCAGTTGACGAAGTATGCCAACAACGTCGGTCACGAGTTGCTGAGATTCGAAACATAGCAGGGGCGCAGATCCCTGCTGTCGGAACCCTAAGGCCTAGATGCACGCGATTCCGAAGGCAACATTCGCAGAAGCATGATGGCAACGGCACCGACAGTTCTGGCCGGGAGGACTGCGCGTGGCTACTATAGATGTACACCGTGTGCCTGGAATGTTTGCTCTGGTACGTAGGCCTCGTCCGGAATCCAAACCAGGTCCGTTCGAGGAGTTCTCGCAGTTCCGGACGACGGTAAGTAGGAATCGATCCTCGAGCTCAGGACGAGTACCCACACATATTCTGACGACGATGGGACTTGAACCCAGCGAGGCTGGTAGCCGTGTCGTGTCCGGGCGATTCGAGTCAGTCCCAATGACATCTGGCAGAAAGACACAGAACATCGCGCGAGCTCAGGCTCGCCATGGCCAGCTGGACCAATTTCCCTGGGTTCGAATCCTACCGTCAATGTTGACATCCATATAAACAACGTTTACTTGCAGTAGAGATGCGTACATACCGTTGTGAATCCGAGTCCCATAGCCGAGCTGAGGCCTGAGGCTAAAAAACGACCCGGCTCGTTGGATGTCCGATTGTGTTCGTCGAGTCCGATTCCACTCTCCGCAAGAGCCAATAGCCACGTTCGGGCAAAGTCGGATCGGCGCCCCGATCACTTGCACGCCGACTCCGTCAGCGCAGAAAACGTATGATACCGAGAAATATATAACTAGTAGTACAAGAAACGACATGACGAGCGGTGTATGAGAGATGGAACGTGTAGATGCGGAGGGAGAATGGATGGATGGATGGGATGGTCGTGTGACAAGAAAAGAGACAACGAACGGATGAGACAGCGCGAAGTACGACAGAAAAGGGTGTGAGGAAGAGGCAGGGAATGCGTGGACTTCTGCTGTGCTATATGATTAGGTGTATCCAACCGAATAGATGTCCCATTCGTCGACAACAACAACACAAACATGCGTGCATCTAGATCCGAACACTTCTACTCATCCCCTCGTATCCAGACAGAGCCGGCTTAAACCGCTGAAAAGCGGGGAACCTCCAAGACACGGCTCCTCATGCGCTGCCCGTCGCGTTGTTGAAGATCAACAAGTTCGGCGTCCCAGAGGGGAGCGCATCCGTCAACGCGCCCCTCGTCGCCAACTCCAACAGCGCCTTCTTCAGCTGCTTCGGCGTGAGCGTCGCAGGCTCCTTAGGCGTAGGCGCAGCGACCTCCGCGAGGAGCCGCGGTGGCGGGAGGAAGGCCGCGGCCCACGATGGGAGCGCCGCGTGCGCGAGGCTGTACATCTGGTTGAAGGAGGGGCTCGCGGGGGACTGCGAGGATGCGGAGTGTGGGGGGAGCAGGTCGGGGGTGACGGAGGGCGAGAAGGTCTCGGTGCCGTAGAGCGAGAGGAGGTAGGCGAGGAGACCGGCGGTGTGTGGCGAGGCCATGGAAGTACCGGACATCGTGGTGGTCGCGGTCGTGCTGCCGATGTACGTGGACAGAATGTTCAAGCCTGGAATGGAGAACGTCAGCGGTGTGCGAACCAAGACGACGTTTCTGCCTTACCTGGAGCAAACACGTCGACACACTTGCCGTAGTTGGAGAAGTAGGCGCGGATGTCACCGAGCGTCGAGGCGCCAACGGTGACAGCGTTCTCGGCAGCGGCGGGAGAGTAACTGCACGCGTCACGGTTGTCGTTGCCAGCGGCGACGGCAAAGTGCATGCCATTGTCGACAGCCGCGTTGACAGCCCTGTCGAGGATCTGGGACTTGCCTCCGCCGAGGGACATGTTGGCGACGGAGCCCTTGTGGGCGGTCCTGCCAGTGGCAGCGAACTCCTGTTTCGCGGCCTCCATGTTCGCCGCAGCGGCCTTGGCAGCGAACTCGACGCCTGCAACGACGTCGCTCATGGTGCCGGAACCGTTGCTACCCAAAACCTTGACAGCAACAACGTGGGCGCCCTTAGCAACACCGTACTTGTTGGACGCAATGGTGCCGGCGCAGTGTGTGCCGTGGCCGTTGTTGTCATCGTCGACGTCGTTCTGGGGGATGGTCTTGCCCCACTTAGCACGGCCAGCGAACTCCTTGTGGCCGACGTTGATGCCGGTATCGATGACATATACATCGACGCCCTCACCACCTTGCCTCTCGTACTCATACTTGGTGAACGTCGAGAATGCAAGCTTCGCACGGTGGCTAATGCGAGCAAGACCCTGGGGAGGAGCGTATCAGCGACGAACGGCATGTTTCAGTTGGTCGTATGACTCACCCATGGGGCACCCCGCTGGGTGTCGAGTGACTCTGCCTCGAGAGGGATCTCGTCCTGCGTGCGCACAATCTGGTCCTGCTCCACGAAAGCGACCTCGGGCATCATGCGGATGCGGTCGACGGTCTGCTTGCTGAAGTGGCCAGAGTAGCCCTTGACGTGCCCGTCGTAGACGTGGTTGAGACCAGCAGCGAGCTCGTTGCCGAGGGAGGGGCTCTCGTCGTGTGCCATCTGGAGGAAGTTGAAATGGTTGTCCATCAAGGCGGGGTTGATGTCGTCCTTGAAGACGACCATGTAGGAGTTGTTGACGGTGCCATGGGGATGGTGGTCGAAGACGAGGGGAGCGACGGAGAAGATGGGACGCTCCTCGCGGGCTGCGCTGTGGGAGGTGGAGAGCGGCGAGGCCTGCGCGACAGGGGCGAGGACGACGGCGGCGACGATGGCGAGGTAGGCGTGTGCGCGGGGAGCCATGGTGAATTGGAGGAGAGGGAGTGACCAGAGAGTGCCGACCAGCGACTGCGGGGTACTTGATAACGGCGCGCGTGGCTATTTGACCTTGTTGACGTTGTGGCTGACCCGCGCCTCTCCGCCCCAGCCGCGTCTGCCTCCGCTATCGCAGGCCATGTCGCCACTTTCGGACGCTTTGGCGAACGCTCCATCCTCTCGTCTCGTAGCTCATGGCTCTCGACGACTGCCCCGGTACTCTCTGATTATCACCTGAATAGCATCACATATCTCAGCCATCTCACTCGAATCACTCCGATCGATGACATACCTTTACATCAAGCACTTGTCTGACTGGTCTTCTTCTGCAGTTCGACGCTTGATCAGACGGCACGATACTCTATACTGTACCGGTATGTCTTCAGCTCTACTATGGAATAACACTGTTGACGGTAGATTGGATCCCAGTGACCAGAACTCGCCAGCTGGCAGCTTTGCGCCTTGTCCTGTGCTTTCGCCAGATGACAGTAGGACTCGAACCCTACAAGCTGAAGGCAACACAACACGCCGCTGTGGGTATGGCGATGGGATGACGCATCGCTGGGTTCGAATCCCGCTGTCGTCCAAAATCTGCGTGGGTACTACCTCATCGTGAAACTCGCATCGTATCGTCGTCTGGTGCTCGCAGCCGTACACTTCTCACCTGGAGCAGCCGCCATTCCGAGTTCTCAGACTTGAATTGCTCAGCAAATGGCATGCGTAAGCCAGGCTGGCCGATGGCGACGCGACTGGTACTGGCAGACGACCTCGTAAACAAGGATAGGCGAGTTGATCTCTAGTACTGAGCTGTACGGATTCGCGCTATGGACCGCTGCAGTTGGCACAGCAGCTGTCAGACTCAATGCGTTGGCTGAGAAATCTGTCTGCCGCGCTCCCTACTAGGCCCGGTGTCACTCAGGCGGATTTCGTACAATGCGCTTTCAGCCTGCGATGGCGCATTGTCCCCCGTAACTGGAGACGTCGAACGCTGTTGCGCAGTAGAGGTACGTTCCTCAGTGATCAGGTTCCGCTGTTTAGGTTCTTGCTGAGGATGTACGATGTCTATCCAGGCCAACCGATGATCAGATATGCTTACAGCTTTCAGAGTACAGTCCCAGGCACGGTCCCGCAAAGCCGTCGGTTCACAATTATGCAGCTGCGGCGCTGGACGTTGCTTTCGTATGATCTTGATGCATCCAGACATCTGACAGTAAGCGTCCATGTTTGACATTGGAGCTGCTAGTACTCACGTATTTCAGTCAGAACTTTATTTAGACTCTTCGACTTCTAAAACTGTTGTGCTCGCTCGGCAGAACAGCACACTCACCATGACGTGGTGCAATAATTTCGCTGCGAGGTTGCGGTGTAAATCTGTTCGGACACAAAGTGCGAGTCTGATTCCGCGTGTGGAGTTTGACGCTTCCTAGCAGGCTATATATGAGAATTCCAATTGTGAGTGCGTCGTTACATCTTCCTTTTCCTGGAGCCTCTTTGAGTACCTTCAACCAAGGTGACGCACGGGACATGGACACGTCTCAGGAGAAGGCTCTTCATATCTCGGACGTGTAAGCTCTTCGTAGCCGTGTATTGATTTGAAGAAAACCTGATTCGTATGGTCTAGCTACGAGCAGACCTATTTGCAACTTCTGGGTATCGGTGCGTCTCTAGTATTTCTCTACTCTATATTGCAATTGAGTCCGTTGCTCAACTCGATTTCTCACCCCAGTGATATTGTACTACGACTACTGTCTGACTTTCAGTATGGAGGTTACCTATATTTGGAGCAGACGAAACGTCCTGTCCTCCTGGCCGTTTCTTCTGAACCGCTACTTTTCGATCCTTGCAGTGCGTTGTCAGCCAGGATTGCATTGTCAAACGGCTACTGACGATTGTCATAGAACATAGCCACCATTGTTGGAACTTTCGCTCCTTTCAAGACCGTAAAGGTGAGAAGTATCTTACAAGGTGGCCAAATAGACTGACAATGACTTGAATCATTCTCGTAGTCGTGTCAAAATTATACGCTGTCCCATCAGCTTGTCATCGTCTTTGCTCAAGTGATTGTATCCTGTGAGCGGCCGCGATACTTTCTCGTATACCTGAGTACTAATCGGTCTGTGAATTAGACATCTTAGCAATGCGAACGGTCGCTTTGTGGGGTGGAAGCCGACGTTTGTTGATAACCATCTGCAGCGTCGGTGCGTGCCTGATGGCTATAACGGTGGTAAGGACCTAAAAAGCATTATAATGCTGGGAAATCCGACTCATACCCTCACACAGTGGGCTCTTACAGGTCAAAAATCAGACAACAGCATTGACTTCTTCGGATGTCATACTGTCAACTCCAAAATATCGTGAGTCTTTGCCTGATGCACATTCTACGGAATCATCAATACCCACGCCTTTGCAGAGCCATCCGTTCGTTCTTTCTCGCCCTGTCAACGGGCCGTGTCCGTCGCTGAATAATCGCCTCAGATGTGGCGGTGACTTGGGAATGCCTTTTCGTGTTCGACACGATGATCTTGTGCCTGACCTTGTACAAGTCGCACAAGGAGCTCTCTCAGGATTATGTTGGAGCACTGCATCTGTTTTATCTAATAGCGAGAGACGGTGAGCTTCAATCGATCTCATTTGCGAACTTGTAACGAAAGCTCGTTGTTACAGGTGCTGTATACTTCGCGTCAGTTATACATCAAACGGTGATACCATTCATCCCGACTCACGATATTTACTCAGTGTGATGACATGCGCGACCTTGGTCAACGTGTTCACATTCTATGTACGTCCACTTCTATCTCACTGTGCTCTACGGCAGCTGAACTATCCGCATCCAGTTCTGGACTGTACGTCGGTTTGAAGCTGCACCGGTGACTCTCACACCGTTCCTTAACAGCCCGCACTTCGAGGTGCACTCTCAGTGGTCGCAAGCAGTGTGTCTGTGAGCATGATCTCCAGGCTCATGCTCAATCTGTACGAGCGAGCTCACCACGGCATGCGTACAACTATTGGTTCGGGCAACAACCCTTCGACCACGCTGTTGCGCGACTTTCACGTCAACTTGTCCGCGCTAGCACCCTCGGAGGAGAGTACCAATTATGGTGGGAACGAGGAGGCTTAGTGGCGTATGTGGTCAAACTGATGGTATCGTCGCATTGACAAGTTCGTACTTCGCGACGAATTGAACTCGACCCTCGCGTTGTACACGTCCATCGGGTCTCCGGGAGTCAAATATGGTACGACAGATGTCACCCGAATAGCATCAAGAACGTAGCAACTGAACTATCGATATCTGGTAGCTTACGACGGTAAAGTCCTCATCGTATCGCAGAGCTCTGTTCCACCTGTTCTCATGTTGTTGTCTTGGACCCGTTCGTTGTAGCTTGTCTCTCTTCTGCTTTTACACGGTTCCTTCCTATCTGCATCTAAACGTCCATATCGTCTTCTGTGATTCTCTTACTATACCTCTCAATATTCAATCCGATACGTCTTGCTTGTCCATGGTAGTTACTAGTACGCCATGCGGGCAGCGGAGGGCAGCGCCGGTCCGTGAACGCCGCGTCCTGGCAGTCAGAGAGAATGCGAATATGCGCGGGCAGGCGAGGACAGCGTCCCAGAGACCATGACATACATGCGAGAGGATGAGCGGGACGAAGAGAGAGCTGTCGAGCTGCTTGGCGACGGTGACGAGAATGTCGACGTCGATGAAGAGCTCGACGGTTTGCACCAAGTTTGCACTGCAAAAATGTCTTTGGCGCCCAATCAGCGATACGACGTAAGTTTTGACGCGTCAGCAGATCGCCTCGGCATCGCGGCACAAAACACTTTTGCACTGCAAAACTGTTATTGGCGCCCGTCTCAGGGCGGCTGGGATTTCGACGACTCCAACTCGGTGCAGCCCTTCGACGACGGCGAATTCATCAGCGAGCACCTAGGTCGACTTTCGCTATTTTGCTGCGCAATGGGGGCGTCAGACGGCATACGACTTGGACTCTCTTGTGGTACTGCTCGACTCTGACGAAGATGGAAAGCGAAAGGAACGTGGACCCCATGGTGGCTACGCTTCGCCGACGACTCACAGTGGTCAGCAGGCGATCAGCAGGCGAGCTTTGGGTTTTCAGTAGGCTCGTGAAACCATCCACGCTCGCCATCTGATCGCGCCTATCGGACATCAAATCGGACAGTGAAAGGCGCGAGCTTGCGAGCGGGCTGGGAGAACTGGTCATGGTTTTGAGGGATAGATTTTGGCGCCCAAAAGGCGTACACACACTCGACAGCAGATTGACTACTGTAATGTCTCGTCCCCGTATATCGCTTTACAGAGTACATATTCTGGTAGCTGTAGCATGTGGCTATCGAGGAGTGTACTTAATGTAGCACCCATAAGTCCATTGCAAACACAAGGCAACATTTTGCGACTAAAAGGGGTCAAATTAGGCCAATATCCAGCCTTGTTGAGCAACGTCGGCCAATGACACCTGTAAAGGAGCGAAGAATATTTATTCCATACTATAGTATACACGTAAGCACAAAGTCCGGGCGAGATAAGGCGGCATGCGACTAACCTGGGCAAAGTTGGGTCTCGGCGTCGTAGGCGCCCGAAAACCGTGAAAACCAGGATTCGCTGTCATTCCAAGAGTATGGATGCAAGTGGCAAAAAATCCCTATGACGCAGTCACGTGAGTGTTCTACATGCATCATACATGGTTTAGAATGTGTCGTACCGGATATCACTTGAATCAGAGCCCAATTTGGGTTGTATTGCAGGCTAAATTGCTGAATTTCCGGCCTAGTGTGCGCGTCATGGGCAGTAAACGGCAAAAAGCATCGCCAAACGGTAGCTATAGCTTATGTGAGACATACTAGACATTTGATTTGAATTCCAGAGAACTTACCATTCATACGCTCGATATTCTGAAAATCGCAGAAACAGGCGCCCAAAGGGAGGGCTCTCAGCATATTGGGCTCGCATTCGTTCTCACACGCATTCTCTGCCCTTCGATGACCTGTAAACGTCTCAGAAACATGCTAGATACCGTATGGCAGGTCACATAGCGTACCTTGATACGGCTATCGAGTATGAATGCGGAATTTGGGTGAGCTTAGGCGCAAAAATGGCCAGAGATCGCGCTCCGATGGCTATTTGAGCCAGGCACGTCGTTAGTACCTCCTAGATTCATTCAATAGGCAAATTCAAAACATTTTTTGATTATACGAAGATATCTGAGAGACACTTACACGCTTGAGTCTGCATCCCCCGGGCTGCTGCAGACACAGCAGTAGCATCGCACTAGATAGTGTGCTGCGCCTAGCGGCCGCGCGAGAAGGGCAGCGATAAGACAAGAGATATATTCTGTATGTTTGTCCGTCATATCGTATACAGAGGACGCTCCTGTGGATATTCGCAAAGTGAGACAGTGTGCCCGTCGGAAAACATGAAAAAACGCGACTCACAAGGGATGTCGCCACAAAAGAGCAAGTTTTTGAGCTCAATCTAGCTTGTATATTATACTGAAGTCATATGAGCCACATTGCATCGACGACTGGAGGATGTCGAGAGTAACAGAGCTCACCGACCATGAAATTCAGAGGCAAGAATTTCGCAAAGTCCAAGCGCCTGAGGGCGCCAAAAACGATCCCTCAAAACCTTGACCAGTTCGCCCAGCCGGTTCCACGAGGAACCCTGAGCGCAGCGGCGGAGCTTGAACTCGTGGAACCGCTGGGACCCCGAGCCTAGGTTTTCAGACATCCTGGCGTCGAACGTTGCACCATTATACGGATAATTTCCATGAGAAAATGGCTCAACAGGCCGTAGGAGGCCGTAGGCGAGTCTTTGACTTTCAAGATTCTCGCGGAGAGCCTGCTGGGTTGGGATGCTCAGGACGATCAAGCGGGCGGCCTCACATGCAGCACTTGCACAGTTCATCCGAGAGTTTATATACAGCAGAGGTGCGTCTCTCGGACATAATTCCATTTTGGTTTGATTGTTGCTCAAGGACGTACGATGCCTTCTAAGGCAAAGATTCAACGTGAAGACGCTCATTGTAGTACAGGTGTAGCCGCCGCGGCGCACAGTCCCACAGAGCTGTCGGCGCAGTTGCAATCTCATGTCTGCAAATGTTATCTTTCGTTTGCATCTTGGCCTCCTATAGCAAGTAATGAATCATCACGGTCAGCGCCCTCGCGATTGTCTTGACAGGCGGGACCAGGTAACGGATCCGTTCGGCAGAGCGTATCTACCTACTCTGGCCAACATTCTGGTCTCGCTGGGAACGACGCTGAAGATCCAGGAGAATCAATGTTGGGGTTGAGAAAGCAAGTCAAATTCTGTTTGTGGAGTATCATACTTCCACACGCCCCCGACGTATAAGATCTGCGGACGTCAATGGCTGCGGTGCGTCGCCTCATTGCCCCCTTCCTGTCCGAGACTGAACACCTACCAAACAAGCCCAGCGTTTCTGGAACATCTGGGACATGGATGGATTTCAAAATGGGTCTATCGATATATCGGGCGTGTAAGCTCTCCGTGGGTTTGCATTGCGTTCACCGCGGCCTGACTTGTGCGGTCCAGCTATGAGCAGAGCTATATGCAGCTCTTGGGGGTTGGTAAGCTCGTATCGACCTCAAGTAGTCCAGTCCACGTCTCACTTCGTCTTTTCTGCTCCAGTGATACTGTACTATGATTACTGTTTAACATTGAACTCGGAGGTTACATACATCTGGAGCAGACCGAACGTCCTATCCTCCTGCTGGCCGTTTCTTCTAAATCGCTACTTTTCCATCTTTGCAGTGCGCCTTTCAGGACTGCATTATCAAACGACCATTACCTGATGATGTGACAGAATATAGCCACTACTACTGGAAGTTTCGCTCCTTTCAAGACGGTGAAGGTGAGGAGTCTTTTTACTAGGCGGACGAGATGAAATACCCAATGACTCAAATCGTCGGCAGTCTTGTCAGAATTACGCACTCTTCCATCAGCTCGTCATCGTCGTAGCTCAATTGATTGTATCTTGTGAGCAGCGACAACGCTTCTTTCATGACCCTCGTACATATTGATCTGTGAATTAGACATCTTGGCGTTGCGGACGGTCGCTTTATGGGGCGGAAGCCGACGTTTGTTGATAATCATCTTTAGTGTTGCTTTATCCTTGATAGCGATAACGTTGGTACGAGTCCCCTTCGCAATTTAATACTGGAAAACATCTGACTCGCATCTCTACGCAGTGGGCTCTTACCGGTCAAAAATCGGACACCAGCATTGACTTCGGATGTCATACCGCCTCCTCCAAGATAACGTGAGTCTTTGCCCGATGCACACGCGATGTATATGATGATTCAATTCGCTGTCGCAGGGCCATCCGTTTGTCCTTCCTCAGTCTCCAACAGAACGTTTCCGTTGAATAACTTTGTCAGATATCGCGGTGGCTTGGGAATGCCTTTTCGTTTTCGATACGATGATCTTGTCTCTGACTTTGTACAAGTCGTACAAGGAGATCTCTCGGGAGTATGTTGGAACTCTCAATCTAATGCTTCTGATAGCTAGAGACGGTACGTGTCGATACGATATCACTTGCATGTGGATGAATTAATTAACGTAAGCTTGCTGGTACAGGTGCTATATACTTCGCGTGAGTTGCATCTTGTCTTACGTCCCCCTCTACTTTTTCTCACTCAGAATTTGCAGCATCATGGCGTGCGCGAACTTGGCCAACGTCTTGACGTTTTACGTGCGTTCATCCTCCATCTCACCATGCGTCGTAGCTTAATCAGACTCCCGAGTCCCTTAGTTCTGGAGTGTACGTTATCCTCAAATTGCACGACAAGTATCGCAGCGTCTCACTTCTCCCGCAGCCCGCACTACGAGGCGCACTATCAACAGCCGCGAGTAGCGTGTCTGTGAGCATGATGTCGAGAGTCATGCTCAACCTTCAGGAGAAAGCCGAGCGTACGCGCACTCTCGACAGAAGTTCCGCCAATCGCACATCGACGACGCTGCTCTTCGCCTCTCGCGGCAATACGTCTGCACGAGCACCCACGGAAGAGAGAACACGTCAGGTCCCGGACGAGGATGTATAATCAAATGCTTCTAGATGGCGTTCACTCCAGGGTACTTGATCGTATGATACCTATATAATCATCTCATTCACACTGTCTTCGTCTTCGTAGCAAGTCTCCTGCGACGGGAGATAGGTTGTTGTGACCGCACGGCGCCCTTCAGAGTTCATGGTGAGATGGCGGAGCGGTCTAAGGCGCCAGACTAAGGAAGTTCTTCTAACAAATCTGGTCCGAAAGGGCGTGGGTTCAAATCCCACTCTCATCATTAAGACGTTACCTTGCGACGCTGCTTTTTTCGTTCTACTACATATTGAGAGTATTTTGGTCCGACGAGTGAGTACTACTACTAGAACTTTTACCAGAATGTAGGATGAGTACCAGTGGTAATGAGTGCTGCGGGTATACGTGGCAGTACTATGACGTCCCGTTTGTTCAAAAAAGATTTTCGCGCGCACA